>CAJUYG010005451.1:0-13893 GCA_910591675.1 Galerucella calmariensis | reverse complement strand
CTCTGATTAGAAAATTCATTGATAAGCATACTGACTTCCCTTCCCCTTCTTGGAAAACATGTTTATTCCAATCCCTTTCTCGAAAAAGTGTCTAATAATTTGTATTCCACATGAAAGCGCACGGGGTCGACGTTTCGCAATTCGCGCTTTTACAATAACATCTCAGCTAAACGATAGTGGTCAACTTGGCAACCGCGCATTTCTTCACCATATGATTTGGGTTTTTGTTTACTACTAATCACAACAATCTTTGCCATGACAACAGTTTTTCCATAACTGATCGATTTCAGCTAGAAGAAAGTATGGGGTCAACTTGGCAACCACGCATTTCCCCACCATATAATTGGGGTTTTTGTTCATTACTAATCACAACAATTGTTGCCATAACAATAGTTTTTCCATAAGTAATATAAGCTAAACCAAAGTGGGGTCAAATTGGCAACCACGCATTCCCTCGCCATATGATTTTGGGTTTTGTGTACCCGTTACCATGGTAATGGCTGCCATGGCAACAGTTTTTCCATAGCTAATTTCATCTAAACGAAAGTGGTTAAGCCGGCAACCGCGCATCTCCTCACCATATGATTTTGGTTTTTGTGTACCCGTTACCATGGTAATGGCTGCCATGGCAACAGTTTTTCCATAGCTGATTTCAGCTAAACGAAAGTTGATCCATATTTTTCAATAAATAGAGGAATACCGTGAACGATAAATAAGTTAATCGTGCGGTTACACCAACAACATAGCTTCTGTGGCGCCCTCTAAAAAATACATCGAAATGGATAACACATTATGATTTCCCAGTCCCTAAAACCCTTATTTTCACTATTTTTGTTTGTATACATCAAAAATCTTCCAATTCACTGAGAAAAAACATTTTTGACATTCCAACTTTGCCACCCTGTATCTTTTTTATTATCAATATTTTATGAAAGAAAGTTGTGTCAGATTCTAATATTTTTAGGCCAAGAATCCCCCATTTCACTTTGGTCGATTACTTACGGACCACCCTGTATAACCATGATACAGAAAATTTCACAAAACAATTGAACATTTGAAAACATTCTATATACCTACGCAAATGGTATAAAAAAAATTCGTAAATTTTCTTTGACAAATTAACCATTTAAGAAATTTCCTCGGAAATTCCATGTAGGTACGCACATTATGAAAAAAAATATTAAAAATAAATAAATTGATAACACATAAAAACTTTTACAAGGAAAAATATTAGTATGCAAAGGTTTTTTTCATGAAGAAACATTTTGTAAAATATAATTTGATATCCAAACTAAATTTGTGAGTTTCACAACTCAACTCCATTTCTTCAATATAATTTATACACCACAAGCTATAATATTCCATAATTATAAAATTTCATTTCAGATGTATAATTTGACAATGATTCATCAAATCATTAAATTGGAAATATATTAATAAATATATCATGTTTCCATAAATCAAGTATATAAAACCTTCAAAGTATACAGCAATTCACGACAAATGCCATAAAAAAATTAAAACATCGAATTCCATACCAATTTATCGAGTCCTCAGTTGAAAACAACAAAAAAACTGCCTTAATTTTTTTCGTTGGCATAAACTCGATATTCGATCAGCGGTTGTTCTATCTCTACAGCAAAAAACACCGGCGAGGCATGAATCATCAGTTAGAGTTTCAAAAACGTTCATTTCAAAAATGAATAACTATATATTAATATAAAATACTACTCACATTTTCAACCATTCCAATCCATTTCACCTGCTCTGCTATCCATATTTCCATATCGCTATATCATCAGGTTTTAGAAAGAAAAGCCTGTGAAATTATCCGGAAAAGTACCATCACGTATTGTTTTCTCACTGAGAATTCGCGTAAAAGCACCTAATTCCATTTTTCTTACGTTAAAAGAAATGTCTTTACCGTTCGTTAAAGTTTTCAATTATTCAATCTCCCGAAATAAAATCGTATCCATAATATTCTACCGTCACGACGATTGACACCGATACTTAAGCGTAAACTGAATAAATGGTACACACGCGAGCTACCTAAATTTTATGTTGGCAAAACGTGTGTAACGTTAAGCCTAGTTTCAATTGTATTTCACACATACTTTACAATTTATTTTAGGTGCGCCTGCTTCGTTTCATTGTATGATTAATAATAATAATTGTATGATGCTGATATATATATAAAATAGCTACAAATTTAGACGTTAGACATAGTTGAAACGTTAATGATTGGAAAAGATTGAAATACCAATATGTTGCTTTCGTTTATTTGGGCTTCAAGCACTTGTGCGTGACGCCTCAGTCGTCACGACTTTTGAGCAAATCGAACACGATTTTTTAGGATGCTCAAAACCACCTGACATGTGCCAATGCCAATGAATTTCCTGTGTTGTTAGAATAACAGCTTTCGATTATAATGTTTTTGATAAGGAAATTTTGCATATTTAGTTATTTTTAGTAAGGTTTAAATCGTATTAAATCGTAATCGGCACAATCTAAACCTTTAAATAAACGTCAAACCGGACAAACGTCAAATTTAATGTCCGTGGCTTGAAGCTCATACTTTTCGGTATGTGCTTGAGGAGCAAGGGGAAGGTAAGACTAGGCGTCACGCCCGGTAATAAACGAACGGAATTCAGTCACTACAAGCTGCTACTAGCAGCCAAAAGTAAATAATCGAAAACGCTTATATACGATTAATGTTGGCTACTTACTACTATTATAAATCGATGTGACAACTGTGACAGTTGACGTGTTATTAATTTCTGTTTGTTAATTGCTAGAACCACAGACATAAACAATAGCTCTTTAGTGCAAACGAAATAAATAACTATATGCGTGGGAAACTAAATACCCGGTTTGAAATGAAACTGAAACACCAACAAGAATTTTTGTATTTAGGGAATGCCATATTCTACTAATTTGCCCGTTTTTTTTTAATTTTTACCAATAACCTCGTATTTACACTGATTATTGAATTTATACAAAAAGATATTGTTTTTGGCTGAATGACGTGAGTCCAAGCCAAAAAAAAGATATTGTTATATTAATGACCAACTTTTTGATAATTAATTCGTATTTTAATTTTAATTAATTTTGTAGGTTTTGTTCAATTTTAATTAATTTTGTAGGTTTTGTTCAATTTGAACTTATTTTGTGTGTTTTGTTTAATTTTAATTAATTTTGTAGGCTCTGTTTAATTTTAAGTAATTTCGTAGGTTTTGTTTAATTTTAATTAATTTTGTAGGTTTTGTTTCATTTTAATTAATTTTGTAGGTTTTGAAGAGATAAAGTGCACAAAACCTAATGAAGTCTACGCTTGCGGAAGTGCTTGCCAAACGGAATGTAGGACATTGGGAGAACAATGTCCAATTGTGAACTTCAAGTGTAATGACGCTTGTTACTGCAAGGAAGGATATGCCAGGAATTGTGATGGCGTTTGTATACCCCAATCAGAATGTCCTCCAAAAAGATAAAAAGATAATTTATTGTGGAACGTAAACGAAAAGTATAATTATTCTCCAATAAAAAATATTAATAAAGTCGTTTCAATTGAATTGTTTATCATTTAAACCAATTCCCATTTTTCTTCGTCACTTTATACCTAAAATGTCTCTTTATCTTAATTTGAAACACCCTGTAGATATAATTATAAACGATCCTAGTGGAATTTTGCAATTATTATTGTTCCTTTGATCTCTTAAAAATCATGATGGCGAATAATTGAGGAATTTGGAGGAAAAGGAAAAGTTGGTATCAACACTTCGTAAAATTTGTTGAACGTTTTATTTCATAATAAAAATTTCCTTTACAAGAAATAAATTCACTATTAAATTAAGTTTTAAATACATTTAATTAAATACATCTAAACTAGTTAAAAACAATGCTATATAATAAAATCCCGCAACCATAAAATCCACAATATCACAGCTAAATTACTAATAATTATGTACAATTCACATTTTTTTCTTTCTGTTATTATTAATTTGTTTTCAATTGAAATTTTAGTGCCATGAGTAGGTAAATAAAAAAAATCATGAAAATATAAAAATATGTTTTTGTGAGAACTGAAACTGGAGTGAATATACAGCGTGGCTCAAATAAATAAGTGCAAAAAATGGATACTTTAGTTAGAGTTAGTTAATTTTTGAAACTAAATAAAAAAAATTCAAATACTATATTATCTGCAGACCAATTATTATTAAAAAAAGATGTAACCAATCAAATCAAGTAAGCCAATAAATTTTTTGCACCCACGCCTTTTTTATTTCGATTTAGGAAGTTGACTTTATTTTTTCATATTTTTAAGAATTTTCTATACCAGCACAAGCCTTAGAGTAAAAAGTTGAAATTAAGATTTTCAAATCGCCAATATTATAGATGGGAAAATAATGAATTACTTTTTCGTGAAAAGCTCTGAAAATGGAATATGTTTCCTCCATCAGATTTCATTGTCTAGATGGGTTTATGTATTTTTCAAGAAACTTATAGTGTGTATGCGTGATCTTGGCCGCTAGGCATATTAAATTTGACATTTAGGATGAATACACTTCCAAGACTTTTCTTAGTCCTTGTTATTTTAATGTCGTATGCTTTTTTTTCTTCGACGGGTATTAAATTTCAATCAATTATATCCAAAAAACGCGAAAAACAGCAAAAAAGGACCTAAATAAACCTTGAGCGGCCAAGATCACGCGTATGCACTGGAAATTTCCACACATACATAAAAACGAACCCATCTAGACAATAAAATCTGATAGAGAAGACATTTCCCATTTTATAAGCAGTTTTTCCCATTTCCTTCGGCCCAAACCAACTTTTTAATTCAAGCTTGTTCAAATTATAGTTTGACAAACGCTTTTGTTATGATCGTAAACCCATTCCGTTGATCATAATGTTCGCCAAGGCATTCCTTCGTTTTCGCCAAGCTCCCATTCCTTGAGCGTGGCATTGAAGCTGTTTGTACCATATGCTCGTTTGCTCTTCATCTTCTGCCTAAATAAATAATACAAGTATGTATTCCAACAATCTTCACACCAAAAAATCATCATACGCTCAAGGTAGTACTATCGAGGGAGTGTCAAATGATATTATGGTCGTACAACATTATTCAATTGGGGCCTAATTTCACTCTTTGAGCTGAAGTGCTTTAGTCTGGGAATAACATTGTTATACATTGTAATCTGTACGATAATTGTTTGAACAATTCAACTAGCAAAGCTAGTTGATGCTTTAAGTGTTCGGTATTGTTTCCTCAAGTCAGAAATTCTCCCTTAGGCAAGCTAGTTTACATCTCTAGCGAGTCAATGCTTCGCTAGATCTTGTATAACATATCAATTGTATGGATCTACCTTCTAAGTATACATTGGCCGGTGAGTAATCCTTTGACCCATGCTCGTTTGTCAGCGATTTCAAGGTTTTTTTAACCTGGAGTTTCCTGTGCTTCTGCTTTGGTACGCTGTTTGAGTACGTCTGATGTTTCGCCTGAATCCATCGAGATATACCTACGCTCCCGTGCTGCAATTTTTGATACACCAAATGCTGGTTCGAGACCAGTGAATTCAAACTTTTTTTTGTTGATACCCTGACCATTAGATCGCCCCGGTGTAATAATATTAAGGTTTGTCAGAGATTTTGTAGGACTTCCAGACCAGGATATTTTGGCCTCCACACCCCTCTTCAATGTTCATTAGTTCATTACCCAAAACGTCTGGAATACGAATGCAAACTTCCCCAAAGATGCGTGAATGCTAAATCTGGGTTCAGCTCTATTGACTCCAACTCCTGTTCTACTATTAGTTCAAGTGTACCACACCAGCGTTCCATTCCAACTGCTTGTTTCTAGTCATTTATATTTTGTTTTATTGTGTTAAATTTTGGCCAGCGTGCTGTTACTTATCACTCCAAGTAGCAAGAATGACCATGAATGGTGATCTCTTCTTGTCAATTCCCATTACACTCCAGCTTATTTCCAGTTATTATTACTTTTGCCTTGACATGTGGAGCTGAAGGTGAAGAAGTTTCCAGAACTTTCGATCTACCCTTCGTAATAGGTAACTATGGGTCCTACCACAGTTGTGTACAGTAGTTTTAGTCCCCATGTCCTATCGCCTGTTTAGGAGACATTAGTTCCAATTGTCCTCCATTGTTTTTTTTCAGCAGGTGTCAAGTAAGGGTGAGGTAAGCATCCAGAAGAATCATTCTCAGATACTTGATCTCATGGTTTAGATACAGCTGCACGTTGGAGAGGTATTGCAGTATTTTTTGAGAAATTAAATTTTCCAATCTCTCGTTATAATGTACCAATATGAAAAGTATCTTTATATTCTGAACAGTACTTCCTAAGGCCAGTACCCTTTGACACATAAATCGGGTTAGGTCGTGAGAAATTGCACTGTCCAAATTTTTCTGGCATATTGATTGGAAATATGCCTACACTGTAAAACTTAGTTTGCATCTTCGGACATATGAGAACGTGGTGCTCGAAAAATATTCAGACTGTTCAGATTTTGACTATAACTTTTAAGACTTGACCCAATAATGAGATTTTTTCTGAGAGTACCTGCAAAATACTAGAGTCTCACGTGACGACATTCTAAGACATAAGTGGCAGCAAGACGACATTGTGCATGAGAATTATTGAGACGAAAGTTTCAGTGAAGATACTCATTGCTGTATGCGTTCTTTCTAAACAAATCTTGATGTGGCTACCACTTTTCTCATCCAAGACGTCTTTCTTGAGGAGATACTGACAAGTTTAAAGGAAATAGTTCCAATTTATAAATTCAAATTGACGACTGACAACTGACAAGTTTAAAGTTCTTACAGAAAGTCAAAAGTGACTGATATGTTTAACGTGATAACTGACAATATTGAAGTAGGGAAGGGAAGTGGAATAGAAGTGGGGAATGAGAAACAATACCAGCGTGGTTCAAGCAGAGCTGGCTGGTATCTCAATTGCCGCAAAAGAACTAACCAGAAAAGGAATTTCTGGCAAAAACATAACAATCTGCACTGACAGTAGACAAGCCCTATTAGCGCTGAACAGACAACGTGTTATATCGGGGCTACTACTTGAGTGCTACCAAGATTTAGCTAACGCCTCGGCAGATAACAATATCATTCTGAGGTGGGTTAAAGGGCACGACAGGAGTAAAGATAATCGCATTGCCAATTATTTTAGCCAGGGAAGCGGCTGGACTGAAAATTTTAGAACCTAGTGACACCTACGGCCTAACGACTTCGACCATTGCGGAACTAGCCAAACGTCCCACCCATGCTCAATCCCTCAAGAAATGGGATGGAATCAAAGGATGCAGTCTTGCTAGGATCACCCTGGGCGGCCCCTGGCAAGCTGGCCCCGAAGAAATATTTGTCTATGACCAGGAGAAACCTACGTTTAACTGTAGGATTTCTGATTGGCCATTGTTAACTGAGGAAACACCTCCATACTATGGGGCTAGTGGACACTTCTCTATGCAAGATGTGTAACAGGAAGATGAAACTCTCAGGCATGTCTTATGCGGGTGTCCGGAGTTATCGTCGATAAGACAGTGTGTGTTCGGTGGGTCTTGGCCTACACCTGCCGATATAAAGGAGATGTCCTGTCCACCTTCCTGAGAAGGACAGGATGGACGATGACCTAGGACAACTCATCGGGAGGATGTAAAATGGGTCACACGTGGCCTAAGTGCTGTGAGCCCACACTCAACCTCTCTACTCTACAGATACAGAAGATTGAAGTAGCAGCAGACAAGTTTGAAATGGCAAGTGACTGACATGTTCAGAGTAACAAAAAGTGAAGAAAATCGACAAAATAGGGGCAAAAAATTACGTTACAAACAGCTACAATTAATATTAGTAAAGTGTTTAAAGTTACAAGTGAAATGTTTAAAGTGCCACGTTAAAAGTGACAAGTTTAAGTGACATTGCATTATGGTAAAAAAAAGGTACTTCCCACTTCTTGCGTTACGGAGTATTTTTCCGATGAGCTTCCAGCGTAAAGTCAACCGAGAAAGTCTACAGAGCTTACCACTGATGGTAAAAATGGTTGGAGGTACTACTACTAAATGTACAGGCGAGCCTTGTCCTGGACAACTCAAGCCAAGGTTCCGACACTGAGGCCACTGGCGGGCCCATTGTGCCAATCCTGCTACCTAGTCATCCATGAAGCCGAGCCCTTCAATAAAGGCCACAACCTTTTTCAGTGGATGCCTGCTTGTGTCTCCAGGAGCCATAATAGTGACTCCGAAGATTCGCCTGCGTAATACAGCCCAGTGTGGACACTCTAAGAGAACATGAACTGACGTTTCATCAGTCATGCCGCAACCCCTACATAGGGAACTTTCCTCTACTCCTAGATTGTAGAGGTGCTTCCTCATACAGCAGTGCCCTGTTAGGAGTCCTGCTATCTTCCTTAGCCTACTCCTTGGTAGTTCAGTGGCTGCCCTGGCGTGTCCATCAGTCCATCCCTTCAGTAGAAGTTTGGATTGTCTAGGACCCTGCAGAGCATTCCAATGAGCGAGTTGCTGATTCCTCAGCCACTTCTTCAGCCACTTCTGCGGCCCAGGGTCGGGCCCGGGCCGCAGAAAGGAGCTGCCGCCCCTTCCGCAGCCAGTGCATCCACTATCTCGTTGCCTTCAAAACCAGAGTGGGCTGGAATCCATTCTAGCCGCACCACGTTCCGCCTTGCAAGATTAGCAAGTAGTTCTCGACATTCGTTAGCAAGTCCTGAGTTGCTGGTATACCCACTCAGGGCTTTAATTGCTGCCTGACTGTCGGTGTATATGGTTATGCGTCGATCCACATAACCTCTGTCTAGGTTTATCTACGCACATTCCAAGATAGCGTATATCTTGGTCGATATGCAGATACACCCTCACCCAATGGTACACAAACCTGTGTTCTTGGGTTCCTGGAGTAAATGGTTGGAGGTAGGCCACCATCTGGGGATAGACAAGGATCTCAAAGAAAGAACCAGTGCCTTAAATTCCTGTCCTGTGGGTACCAGAAAGTTCAAAAGATGAAGATGGTCGTTTTAGAGGAATTTGACAAACTCTTTTTACAACTAGATTAGATTAGACCAAAGTGGAGTCTTTAGAGACCCAAGAAAACTAGTAGTATTGGAATCACATGCTGCCAACCACTTTAAAAGGTAAAAAATAAGGACAGTGTAATTTTTCCATCATTGATAATAAACCCTTTGAAAAATAATTATTCACCCCCCCAACTAGTTTTTTCTTACCTTAAATATAAAGGTGTCCTTTCCCAACAACTCCTGTACTTCGAAATAACTCTGCCACGCCGGATCAGCTGCTATGACGCATCGATCTAAATAAAGCGGATCCCTTAACAATGAGTATCGACCATTTTTATCCCGGACCAATAATAGAGCCGCTTCTCTCACTCCATTTTTCGAAAATACCAAGCCATTTTCCTCTGATCGTTCGGAATTCTTATTACCGGAAGGCTGAAACAAAAAAACAAGTGAAATAAGAATTTCAATTCAGTATTTAAAGAAGTTCATACTTTTCCGTTTATAACCAGCATAGCGTTGACTGGACTGAGTTTGATGGTACGACCTTTTCTCCAATTATTATCAGTCGGTTGCGTAAACAACAATTTTCCTTCCAAAGCGAACTTGGCTTCCTCGTGGTTCCATTCCAAAACGTCCACGGCGATTTTCCTCAATTTGATATTCACCAAATCCATTTCGGTACTGGATCTTCTACCGGAGCTGCTTCCTATTCTCCTCCACAGTTTACTCGGAACGTCCTTGGTTTGAGAATTCATGTGATTCAAGTGTAGCTCAATTTTATGTTGGGCTTCTTTCAACTCTTCTTTGTTATCGTAATGGAGAGGTGTTACTTTATAGAGTCTCGCTAGTAGTAGAGGGTACTTGGTAACCCTTTGAACCGGTACCATCAAAAAAGAATTGAGATTCATTCTTCTCAACATCGTGTTTTCCATTTGTGATACTCTTAAGAATATCCTGAGAAGTTCCTTTTCTTTTTCTAATCCTGCTAGAAGTAAGCTAGCTGCTCCTTGACGAACGCAGTAGGTTTCGAAGGCGTGTAGCATCGGCATGGCTTCTAAAAATAATTTTCCGGTATTTACAGTTAGAAGGTCTTCGTCGCCTTGCTCTTGAGCTATTTCGACTGCGTCTCGCAATCTTTCCGCTAGTGCTTGGCTATTTTCCAACAATTCTTCCACGTTTAGGAAGATAGTAGATAATTGATCGGGTGTTAATAATCCAGCTACCAGCATTGGTTGATAAAACTCTTCCAGGATGATTTGTAGGTCTTTGCTGTACTTTTCTTCGGTTTCTACAATTTCTGTTATAATTTCTTTTCGTTCAGATCGCTTCTTTATACATTTTCTGCAAAGCAAGGATGCATTTCCTGTAGTGTTTTCTAAAGTAGTTTCGCAGTCTTCGCAAAGCGCGAAAATTTCTTGTTTCGATCTATATTTACTCAAGGAACTTTTGCTTGTTTCCGATCCCACACCGGAGTCGTTTCTTTCAACTTCAGCGCCCTTCTGTGTGGTTAACTTCTCATCTATGATAGCTCCGGATATTATCAAAGAGTTATCTTCACTTGAGTCGCTAACCGTGCTCATTTGGGAAACTGGAATGTCGTCTTCATTGGTGTTGTTGGTTGGGAAGTAATTGTCGCCGTCTTCTTGAACCAAGCCCCTTTCTTTTGCATCAACAAGGTAGCTGAGTATATCGTATTTGGATGCTCCTTCAAATATAGATCTGGAAATGGAAAAATAATATCATGGCTAATGATGAAATTGGAAATAAAATATCGCTCTATTGAAAGTGACAAGTTGAAAGTGGTGACTGACATTTTCAAAGTGACATCTATGTTTCAATAGAACTCTGACAAGATTTAAGTGGCAGCTGGCAACTTTGAAATAACCAAGGACTACATTGCTCAAAGTGAGAAAAAAATGTAGGAAAGTGGTAAGTAATTACAAAAAGACAAATTTACAAGGATATATTTGAAGTAATAACTGAAATGTTTGAAGTGATTGAAGACAAGTTCACAGTGACTACTGATGTACGATAACTGACTAAATAGAAGTGACAGCTGATAAGTTTGACAAGTGGAATGTTTAAAGTGACTGGTGAAGTGACAAGTTTTAAGTGGCAAGATTAAAGTGTAGAGTGATAGGTTTGAAGTGACTACTAACAAGCATAAAGTGATCACTTACATGTTTAAAGACACTACTAACAATAATTTTTCTTAATAAATTATGAAATCAAACAATTTTATTTTGTTAAATATACATTATATTTAACCTTAAAGTTGTGACGCGTTTCGCTAACACAGTTTTTCAAACGAATGGAGGTATAATGAGAAATTTTCAATTTATACAGTGCCTTTATACTAAGTTATACGGATATTTAACAATATTATTTCAATACATCAGCTCAATTTTTCTTAATATTTTGGGAAATCAAACTATCAACCAGTTGTCGAGTTTGTTGTGCTCTTAAACTCCAAAATATAGTTGTCGAAGTTTTTCTAAGTGTCGGATGAAGATAAAATTGTGATAAAAACCCCAAAAAAGTGATTAAAAGAATAAGAATACACCACAATTAGCACACAGAAGATACTTTGACTACTGGAAAGTTTCAAAGGGACGACTGGCAAGTTGAAGTGGCTATTCATGAGCTTAAAATAATTACTGGCACGTTCAAAATGACTACTGACAAGTTTAAAGTTATAAGTTCAAACTGACGAGTGATTACTGACAAGTTTGAAGTGGCTATTGAAAAGCTTTAAATAATCACAGGCGCGTTTAAAGTGACTACTGACAAGTTTAGAGCTATAAGTTCAAAGTGACGAGTGATTACTGACAAGTTCAAAGTGATAATTGATATGTTTGAAGTGATAGCTAACAAGTTTATAATGGCAAGTGACTCACTCACATGTTCATGGTAACAGAAAGTAAGGAGGATTTACAGAAAACGACAAAAAAACGTCGTGACAAGAAACTACAATTGATATAAGTATAGTGATAACTGAAATGTTTAAGGTAAGTACTAAGTTTTAAGTGACAAGTGCAAGGTTGAAGTGACTACTGATAAGCTTAAAGTGACTACTGACAAGTTTAAAGTAACTACTGACCAATTTAAAGTGACGACTAACAAGTTTAATAAAGTTTGCAGCTTTGTCGCAAGGTTGAAGTGACTACTGACAAGTTTAAAGTGACTACTGACATATTTAAAGTGACGACTGACAAGTTTAAAGTGACTACTGACCAATTTAAAGTGACGACCGACAAGTTTAAAGCTTGCAACTGTGTGGCAAAGTCGAAGTGACTACTGACAAGCCCAAAGTGAAGAATGGCAAATTTAAAGTGACGACTGACAAGTTTAAAGTTTGAGACTTTCTGGCAAGGTTGAAGTGACTACTGACAAGTTTAAAGTGACTACTGACAAATTGAAAGTGACTACTGACAAGTTTAAAGTGACTACTGACAAATTTAAAGTGACGACTGACAAGTTTAAAGTGACTACTTACCAATTTAAAATGACGACTGACAAGTTTAAAGTTTGCAACTTTGTGGCAAAGTTGAAGTGACTACTGACAAGCCCAAAGTGACGATTGACAAATTTAAAGTGACGACTGATATATTCAAGATGACAATTGATATAATCAACGTGACAACTGACATATTAGTACAAAATAAAAATAAACAAAATAAAAGTTTTGTAGTGAGTACTCATTGGAACATAAAATTTGTGATTGATGCAGATAAGAGAAAATATTACTCACCTCGTGGTGAACTCCTTGTCCAAATTAAAATCATCCAGAATATTCAAAGGAGGTGGAACACTTGGCAAAGGTGGCGGTACCTCGATATCTTCATAAATAGGATCGGTATTGATCTTGATAGACTCGTAGATGTGATCATCGTTTTCAGTCACTTCAATAACTCCGGAATCGGCCAACAATTCGTAAAATTTCGTCCGATTGGCTAGTTCTTCTTCAGTAACGGAGCTACGGTTACTATGATCAGTATAACAGTCAGATCCAGGATCGATCAATTCGTATTGCGTAGACGAACTGTGCTCGGAGGAGAGATCATCGCATAAAGATTCGTAGTGTTTCGATTTCGTGAAAATATCTTCGTACGTCGATTCTGGTAACGCATCCGATAATTTACCGTTAAGGAACTTTTTGTCGCGCTGTCGCCTAGGCACATCTGATTTTCCACAGACGTGTGGGACCAAGTTGCGTCTAACTGCTTCGACGGGATCTTTCAGTAACTCACGCAGCATATCCGAGTCTTTTTCGGACGATTTTTCGACATCGCTTTTATCTTTGGTATTTTCTTTTTCTTCAGGCTTGTCCATTGGAATAACATAAGGAACGAAAGAACCCGTTATATAAATGGTGCTGCATTTCTTTTCGGCTTTTTCCGGTACGGTTATTATTCCAACGGAATCCTTAACGACAACTGACGATTGATACAAAGGAATGTCATCGTTAACGTTAACGGTGGAGTAGCAATCGTCGCCGTTGATCATAATGGACGTTTTTCTTTGTGCGTTCTTCGAAATGTTGATACTTTGGTGGTTAGTGTTGTCGGAAAAATCGTTTTTGATCTGGATTTTGTGTACAGCCGGTGGTGTTGTTATCTTAACCACCGTTTTGTTAGTCACTTCTTTTTTAACTGTTTCTATTTTTATTAAATTAGTGAGTGTGGGTAATTTGTTATTGCTTCTCTTCCTAGGTGGTGCTGATGGTGGAGTATCTACTATAGAAACGATTTCTTCAACTTTACTATTACTGATACATTCGTCTAGTTTAGCTAAAGCAACTTCTTCGTTAGGTTCATCTATACTATCGTTGTTTGATTCTTTCG
>CAJUYG010005449.1:2197-13901 GCA_910591675.1 Galerucella calmariensis | reverse complement strand
TAATGAGTAGATTCCACGAAGTGAGGGTATATACAGTTAACTCAATTAAGCATTAATGTTTTCCTCAACTAGTTTTAGCTTCCCAGAAGTATATTTGTATGTCGTTTCCCAGCTAGATCTTTCCAATGGTCGCCAAAATTTACAGCAGATCTGATGGCCAAAGATAAGAAAACTGTCAAAGCTGTAGTGGGTCTGTTAAACAGGACATTGTAAGCTCAATAGGCATTTTAAGCTGATGGAATTGACAAACCAAGATATGTGCAGGTTTTTGTCACCTAGAAGAAGATAGCTAGATAGAAGATAGCACAATAGCTCTGAAAAGGTCGCAGTGAAACAGGCCAAAAGCCATCTCACAAAATCTATCTACTTAATGGTCAGATCTTCTTTTTCTCACGGCATTGCCTATTAGTGCCAATATTACATTGAAGCTGAAACTCTAAATGGTTCCGGATCCCAAAACTGTCCTTCATCCTCCCTCTTCACTAGTTCATCTGCTATTTCATTTATTTCTATTCCAGTGTATCCTGGAACCCACAGTGAGGTGACAATTTTGCTCTTGTCTATCTAGTTTGAGTTTTCCCATACCATTTTAGATTTGATTACACAAGAGTTCAGTATTTTAATGGTTGCTTGACTATCCGAGATGATGATAATCCTTTACTCCGTATAATGATAACAATGCTAATTTTGTATCAAATAATTTTACATCAAATATACAATGTGTGTCATTCTAAATATGTCAAAATAAACGGAAGATATTGTTGGCCAAAAAAAACATTTCTGTTGTGTATGGGCATTACACTTCCATATTAAAATTTTATGTTGATACATCAATGTAAATTTTTCTAATTAGTTTTCTATAGACACATATATTTGGGAAATTTTGTGAAAATGAATTTTGCAAGAAGACGTCAAGAGCAGATGGTACCTCTCTTTTTAAAATTTTTCAATATTCTCAATTAGCTGTTTTATGTCATACCTTCCGAAAAGAAGAAGTACTAATATATTTTACTAAAATACCATGAACCGTTTATCAAATTGGTAGCTTTGTTATTTTCTAATTCAAAATTTTTTCGGAAAATAATTTCAGTCAGGGTCTGTAAGGCTACCTATAAAGACCTCACTTGTCTTGGTTTATTAACTATATCCGGTGTCAGAGCTCCAATTAGGCTCGTGAAATATTGAAGAGGTGAATCTTGTTAATTGTTTATTATTACCATTCATTTCAGTTTGGACGATTTTTGAAATGTGACCTGTTTTTTCAACGTCATCTTTCTTTGAGCGGACAAGCAATTTGGAACAAAATATAAAATATACCAAAAGTTTATAAATTACTTAGACTATATTACAAGAGTTTGTCAGAAGAGTTTTTTTTATCGACCTTTACAAAATATGATATTTTAATTTCCGGATATGGAAATTGTTTGTGGGCGAAAAGTACTTCAAGAAATGTCAATTTTTCATTCGGAAATTAGTAATTTTTTGTAAAGGTCGACGAAAAAATGTTATATGCACCTCGGTGAAGAAATGTCTAGTGTCTCTCTTGCAGGTTCGACTATAATAGATAGTTTGTCGTCCTTGGTACATAATGAACTATTATAAAAAAAAACTATTTTTGGTTTGGAGCTTATTAACCTCCGAACAATGACATACTAGAAGAGTAATAGTATATTCTTCAACGAGTGCAGAATGATGGTTATTATTCACGCGGATGAAGTTTCCAAAAAAAGCGAGTGAGTTTTGAAATAATCCAAGTGAATAATAGCCATTCTATTATAGGGTTATAAGGGTTATAAGGGGGCAAAACGAAAAACGATATTTAAAAATACTTTTAGATGTAGCCAAGTCAAACAAGTAATTGAAAAAAAAAACTTAACATTATTTCTTGAACTTGAAAAATTGCTTTAGGTCGCGGTACTCGATTTTTTTTGCCTTAGGCGGCGCCTTCAATAAAGCTTTCCCCTTCTAAACCTATCAGATGAAAAAAACCAAAACCCTCCCTATGTAAAAGCAACGAGTTCGTTGGTAAAAGCTATAGTTACGTGACTGGCAGGAGTAGAGCCTGTATCCAATCTGATGGTTACTAAAATGTATTCCTCTAGTAATAAATAAATCTGAGATAAGTATTTCTGTTATAACTCGAAAATTTTCATACGATTATTCAGTCAATTTAATCCCTTCCTCATACAGCACGGCACTGTTGTTGGAGGCTGTGTGCTTGTTTTGGAATGAAATAATTGATTTCGATGTTGGTTACAAACAGCGTCTTGTCAGTATAGCGGATTATTAAGTTAATCGAATCTAATTAAAAAATGAATGAGTGAAAAAACCGTATGACATACAAATGAGACTAAATTAAACTTTCAACAATAGAATAGCTGAAAATTATTTGCATGAAGGTTTGTTGTAAAAATAAAGAAGTAAGATTTGTCAGTCTTTCATACTAATGAATTTCAAAGTAAGAAAATTATCTGAAGCAATTTGATTGATATATAAAAAAGAGTGTAAGTTTCCGAACGATCTCAATTTCGTAGCGTAGTATTTCTACAGGCATCCGTAACTCGGTAACAAGTCAAAATTAATGAATGTTTCTATATATTAATCTCTGTTTAGACAGAAGTGTCGTGTAGCGGCAATTAGTCGACGGGATGTACTGTCGACGACAACAGTTTCAGTTACACAGTATCACCAGTTACATTTTTGGACTTGTTCGGTAGCTGGAAATGTTAAAAATAAAGTTTTAATGGTCTGTAACGAGCAACTATAGGAACAAAAAAAGTTGATTATGTTGACATGCTAGGATATATTGCCAATGGAGAAAAGAAAAAATTGATGGAGTACAGAAATGTATTCATGTATCAATTATTTTTATTAATACTTTATATCCAATCATACAAATGAAACATTGAAGCTAAGAAGTGTAAAATGGTTAGGAACATATTTTTATTGGATTTCAAAATTAGATGTTTCTGACAAACTAACTGAGATATCGTTCTGAAAGTTGGATAATAGCGTTGAATGATAAAGGCATAGATTAACAGGTTCTGCTTAAATACAATATATTTTCGATTATGCAGTGCTCTAATTCTACTAAAAAATAGTCACAGCAACAATATTTCCAATAAAACAACCAGTTTAGTTCCTATATTATTTTTGGAATCTCCATTTTTCTCAACAATTTCACCTAATAATTCTACAGTATCTATAAAGTACTGCAGACATTTAAAATCGGTCTTTATTTTTCAAGAATATCGCCTAATAAGCAGTGTAACAATTACTTTTTCCGATAGTGAATTGTAGAGACAAAAGCTGCATTGCATTGAAGAAAATGTAAAGCAGCTTTTTATGGCAGAATCTGAGCTCTCACATGTTCAAAATATTCAAGATCAAGGAATTGTTTCAAATCCAAACCCTCTACAACGAAGAATATTACAAATAAAGACTTGTTTGACTTCAATGAAGACGTAACATCTTCGGTTGTGCCCAACCCAAGTAACAATTTCTGACTCATTTTGGGCGAAGTGTCGACGCTGTGTCGACACTGTAATTTGGACACGACACATTTTCGAGACACATTGTCGACTTTTGGACCATCAAAAGTGGAAAATGTGACCAAAATAGTTTCTGAATATGGCCTGAAATTCATCTAATAGTGAGTCTGAAATATAACAATTCTGTTTCGAAAATGTGTCTTGATTTTGTCTTTCGTTTCCAATATATACCTGAAATTGAACCTTGATGAGTCCACAATCTGTCTATGTTAGGCAAAATGTGTGTCCATTATATGTAACAAATGTACTTTGCATGTGCCTGGTAGGTAGACACGATGTTTCCAGAATGTGTTTGATATTGTGCTGTGATGAAAGCCACAAAATCAACAAATGATGTTCTGAATTTTACCTAAATTATTAACTCCTATTCATTGTGCACCAAAATCATTCCAAATAGATAAAAATTATATTACTTCTTGATCCATTCTGGATAATCATGAACAGAAAACTGAAGGTGTTTACTTTTGAGTATTCATCAACCTAATTAGAAATCATAAGAGGGTTTTATTTTATCTTGAGTATTTTTGTATTTCTCGCGTAGGTTCACTTGCGAACTAAAGTTCACTGATGATAGTTGACATGGTAGTTCTAAAAATTAAACGGGCCTTAATAATAATAATAATAATAATGGGAGAATGATGGTGTTCTAAATGGCCAACAAAATCTTGTAAAGACAGCGAGAAATTAATTAGAGACTCAGAATCTGTTCCTCGAATAGACTGAAACTTTAAACACTATATTCAACATTTATCATATGCGCCATTTTGAGTACCTACACTAACACTTTGACTAGACATATTGAAGGAGCAAAATAAAAATTATGTGGATAAGATGTTTCTATATGAATAGGTAGGTATGTGTCCGGACGACGCATTGTAGAAACAATGAAGACAATCTATGTTTAAAATGTACCCAAATGGAAATTATTGTGTCCACTCAACTCATTTCAGTAACAAAATAGTAACATCTTGTAAAGAAACAAATTAGACAAACTTGAGTCTATTCAGTGTCGACTCGCCTGTCTCTAAATATATTTGAAGAGTCCAAACTGACACAAAGTAGAGACATTTGAAACACATGTGTTTGAAATGTTGCTATTTAGACTCGCTCATCCTTTTGACGAAATAAGGTCGGAATGTGTCGACACGAACTTGAACATTTTAGATAGAATTCACATTGTGGCAGAAGTGCTCCGAAAAGAGCAAGACACGATCCAGGCACAAGTAAATTGTGTACCATATTTTTGAAACACCTGTATTTAGACCTCAAGACGTTTGTATTCAATTCTTTATTAAATTTTCTACATAAAAGGTACTCTTTGTTGAACTCGATAGAACACTCCATTTCCAAGAGATTTTTTACTTTTTATTGAAGAAATACACTTTTTTAAGTTGTTTTTTCTCAAATAAATTTGTAGTACCTACTTGAAGATCACGTGCAAATAATTTGAACACAAATGTTTCTTATGGGTTTGTAATTCATAATTATTATTTATTTGAAGATAAAGTGCTGAGAAAATATTTACGATACTACAAATTTATTGTCTTAAAACATCACAACATAAAATAGTGTCGTACTGCAATATAAAGTTAAAAATATTGATAATGGAGTGTTCTATCAAGTTTAACAAAGAGTACATTTTATGTAGAAAATTTAATAAAGAATTGCATACAAAAATCTTGTGGTCTAAATACAAAGTGTTTCAAAAAAATGGTACAATAAAAGTTTACGAAATCCTCGTAATTATGTAATACATCTGACGTTATAGATTAACAATTAGCACATTCCTCAGTGGTCGAGTACTAAGCAAACCAGACTCTCACGCGGTAGACCCGGGCTCGATTCCCCATGAAGAAGTTTTATTTTTATTTTATTTTTTTATTTTTTTATTGTTCATTTTATTTTTAAATAATTATTCTGCTTGATATTGATAACGACAACAGGTAGACGTTTGAAATATTTAGCAGAATATTCATTATCATAGATAATGGTACGGTAGGTCTTCATGAGGGAGTCCGACTGGCAACATCTACTTATAACAGCATCGTATATATAAAAAGGGAAACCGTAGCATTATACAAAGATATACATTCAAGAACTGTACGTTTACCACAAAAAATTAGTGGAAACATAAAATTGAATTGTTAAATTTTCAATTTGAAGTTATATTACAGTTTATGGAAACTTTTATTTTCTAGATTTTTTCTTAAGTGGGTCGTAGAAAAAATATGCTGTTCGACTCGTGTGGATTGTCCATATCGCAATTGAACGATTGAGCAAACTTCGTCCTCGTGCGATATGGCCACCATATCCACACTAGTTGCACAAACTACCATTTCTATCAAAATATGCCCTTTTTCATTTAAAAACAACCTGCCAAATGTCAAATTAATTTATCCATCCATTTTAAAGTTATCGAATTAAGACATTCAAGTTTTCAAAATTTCAACACCCTGTATTTCGAAAAGTAAATGTGCTAGACCCCTTAATCCTTAGATCATTTTGTCCAATTTTACGAGAGGAATCTACATGCAAACGTTGTAAATACCCTTAACGTTCGAGATGCTTATACCATTTTTTGCGCGATCGTATTGAAATAAATTCCGAATAAAATCATTTAAATTTCTTCGAAATGAACGAAATGTCAAAAGTGACATTTATACTTCTCGATCAGTTTAAAATATATTTCGCATTTTGGTGAAATTGTTTTTATGCTATTTATTACTTTTCGACGTCTTAACGGTAAGTAAATCACTTACCGACGTGTTAAACTTAGAAACCTGTAAACACAACCTACCGTCCTGACAACCGATGCTGTAAATAAACAAAAAAGATCAAGCGCGCAAAAAAAAAATATGGAAATAATAGTAAAAATTTATCCGAACAAATTCAAGTAGATCACCAGCACTGCGAATACCAGCTTTGCATAGAATTTTAATGTAGCATCGGTGGTTCAGTGGTAGAATGCTCGCCTTTCACGTGGGCGGCCCGGTTCGATTCCCGGCCGAGGGATATGAATCACTGCTTCGTAAACGAGAGAGAGACTCAGGAGAGAGCACACGCACGCAAGCAAGGCACATAACGAAGCAACGTAACATAACGTAACGTAACGGTCAGATCTTTTGCGTCGCGACCCCCGGTCGCTCAAACATAACCTGACGTGAAGAACTAAAGTTCCAAAAATTTAAATTTGTACTTCCATCCACCGAGAAGATGTGAAATAATATGTTTATTTCTCCTACACCTTTAAACAGCCTGTATCTCACAAACCAAGAGGGTTAGAGAAAAGTTGCATTTGGGTATCTTAAATATTTCTTAACGATCTATAATGCCTCTAATTTACGGTACTTATTTACGGGACGCCATGTATAATATAATATACAAGTGAAGCTAATAAATGTAAATAAAAACACAAAATTAATGATATCAATTATATGACAAAAGAATCTATTAAGTAATTAACAGAAAAATAATTTAACTGGAAAAGTATTAAATAACAATGTCTAGGTTCAAAATTAAGTACAAGGTAAAAAACCGAAAGCTGTTGAATACTTTTGGTACATCTCTCAAATTTTGAATGTAGGTGGGCTCAAGTATTTTTAACAAGAATTAATAACGAAAACAAAAGTAAGTCAATATTTCGTCATCTAATAATGACCGACCCATTAGCCTACTGTTAACAGACATCAGTACCCGAAAATTCGAACAAAACGTCTCAATCGTCGAGATAAACGCAGCCAGAAAAAAGTCCGAACAATTGCAAATAGGTTTTAAATAGGTCTGGTGCGGAAAGGAAAAGTTGAATACTCGGTAATTAGACAACGTTTAGTGTCGCTTTGTCTTCCTTACAGTTTCCTGCCAATTAGGCGTTGATATATGGCTTACAATGGAATGCCGACGAAGACACGGAATTTTCAAATTT
The DNA here is from genome assembly GCA_910591675.1 of Galerucella calmariensis. Classification (NCBI taxonomy): domain Eukaryota; kingdom Metazoa; phylum Arthropoda; class Insecta; order Coleoptera; family Chrysomelidae; genus Galerucella; species Galerucella calmariensis. Next base: position 6,428 of record CAJUYG010005449.1, on the reverse strand, counting down.
GTCCTCCACTATTTTCGTTCCAATTCTGCGTATTCATCTTGACTTAATGTTTTTTTTACTTTTTCATGTGGAGAAGAAACATTTTACAAAAAATATATACATATATACATACTAGCAGGGTGATTTCGTTAATAGAGTATAAACTTTGCCGCCATTAAAAATTTACAACGATGGCAATGTCAAAGACAAGAAATTTTGACAGACCTACCCATTTGGTCGAGTAGCTGCTGTTGCCAGGTTCCTAATAAATTCAACAGAAGGTCACCAGGGAAACCTTTTAATTTCTAGGTTTTTTTTCAAAAAAGTTGGGGCCAAGCTGGATTTTTGCATATTCTATCATTTGAAAGCTCTTTGACATTTTTTTACATGGTCTTTCCCATAAAATGTTGGACATAAAGAAAGATGACTATTAGATGAGCCAATATTTTCACGAAGGCGGAGAAGGATCACATCACTGATGATGACTAAAAATGGCCCACTATTTCCTCCAAACTTATTGGATAGTCAAGCAGCCATCTTGGTATTGAGTTCTTCAGAATCGTAATTCTGAAATGGTATGTAAATGCCTATAAAATCTTAATGACAAGAACACCATCTTCAACTTACCGTGGGTTTCAGGAAACACCTTTTTTGGATAACGTATTACAATATTGGATAAATAGGCAATGTCGAATGCCAAAGGAGCCAAAGGACGATAAGATATACAACATTTTCATTGACCTCGATCACGAGAGCAAAGAAGAATACGGAGAATAGAACTGATCAATCGCAAGGCGATGAGAAAGAGGATTTTTTTTTAAATTAAGAGAGACTTGAGCTGGGCAAATACAAGAGACCATATGTTAAAAGGCACCTTGCTTTTCTGCAAGAACAATTCTGGGATCTATATCACACAAGATGGAGAAGTACGACAAAAATTAAAGAAGAAGTGAAGAAGGTAATTGAAGGAGAAAATATAATAGGGTTTATGAAGGAAGAGAGGGTTAAATGGGAATGATATATCGAGGGATATATTATGAAAAGAAAAGCGAACAGAAAAGATAATCCCAATTAATATGGCCTAGGAAGAGAGAAAAACCGAGAAAGGGAAACGATGGAAATATGTTATAGAATAAGACAAAAACGCAATGCAAATGTAGGAATAGAAAGTTATATGTATAGGATAGAATGGAAAATGATAACGAGATTGATGATATCCCCATTGGGGGGCGAAGTTAAAGCTTCGGCAGAGTACTTTTGAAAATACCAGCCTACTAAGAAAAAATGTGGCATTATCTTAAGGGAAGGGTTTTCGTTACTTATATGGTCTTTGGCCTCTTCACCATGTGATCGAGGCTGAGACGGGGAGTGCTTTCCTGCGCATGAAGCGTCTGGGATACGTGCGAAGAGGGGAAGAATGCAGACACGTCAAGAAGCTCCGGCTCCTGGAAGATATTCCAGTTCTGGCTCGAGCGTCTGACGAATGCTTGCGCAAGTACTACTTCGCAACCCCATACAGGGCTATGATCCGGGACAGAGAATCCTGGGATAAAGAGACGAATACACAGCCTCATGGGACTGTCTGGTTCACAGATGGCTGGAATTTACTCTAGGAACCCAAGGACACAAATCTGTATACCATTGGGTGATGGTGTATCTGCATATCAGGCCGAGATATACGCTATCTTGGAATTTGCGCTGATAAACCTAGACAGAGGTTATGTGGATCGACGCATAACCATATACACCGACAGTCAGGCAGCAATTAAGGCCCTGAGTGGATATACCATCAACTCGGGACTTGCTGACGAATGTCGAGAACGACTTGCTGATCTAGCAAGTCAGAACGCATGCGGCTAGAATGGATTCCGGCCCACTCTGGTTTTGAAGGCAACGAAATGGCGGATGCACTGGCTGCGGAAGGGGCGGCAGCTCCTTTTTGCGGCCCGGGCCCGACCCTCGGCATAACAAAACAAACAATACGCAATGAGACGAGGAAGTGGCTGAGGAACCAACACCTCGGTCATTGGAATGCTCTGCAGGGTCCTAGACAAACTCCTACTGAAGGGATGGACTGATGGACACGCTGGGGCAGCTATTGAACTACCAAGGAGTAGGTTGAGGAAGATAGCAGGACTCCTAACAGGGCACTGCTGTATGAGGAAGCACCTCTACAATCTAGGAGTAGAGGAAAGTTCCCTATGTAGGGGTTGCGGCATGACTGATGAAACGTCAGTTCATGTTCTCTTAGAGTGTCCACACTGGGCTGTATTACGCAGGCGAATCTTCGGAGTCACTGTCATGGCTCCTGGACACACGCAGGCTTCCACTGAAAAAGGTTGTGGCATTTATTGAAGGGCTCGGCTTCATGGATGACTAGGTAGCAGGAATGGCACAATGGGCCCGCCAGTGGCCTCAGTGCCGGAACCGTGACTTTAGTTTGGCTAGGTCAAGGCTCGCCTGCACATTTTGTAGTAGTAGTAGTAGTAGTAGTACTTATATGATTCGTCAAAGTATAAGGGCCAACTGCACCGCTGCTACCTAAGCATTTAAGTAGGACTTAGGAAATATGTGTGACTGCACCGCGACGTAAGTCGTTCTTAACGTAAGTCGAAGTGTAGGTTCTACTCAAGTCCTACTTATGTGAAAGTAAGGTTATGTCTTGGCACTTGGCAGACAAAATTATCAAAATATGGGGAGGTTAGTCTATAAAATCAAACAAAACGGAATTAATAATGGATATAGAGCTTTTTGATAACCTTTACAGAATGTAATTAATTAAATTTGGTGTTCCCAGGAATATAATTCCCAGACAAGGTTTTGATAACAACCTATACGAATATACCTACATTTTTTTAAAAGTTTCGATTACGAAAAGAAACAGTCAGATTTCTACTACCACTATTAAAAGATCGATAGCTTTTTTATCCATGAACACTGGGCATAAATCACTGGAAGACGCAGCTCTTCATTAACTTGATTATATTTTATATTGTTCATATTTTTTATATATTTGCCATTCTCTTCATCAAAATTTAGTGTCACATATGTCACATTTGAATTCTTACCAAAATCAAAATCCCTGTCCGCCTGTGCACATCCTGTCTTTAGTCGACTTAGCTAAATAAGACACGGTGCAGTTGAATTACACCAAGTTCTACTTAATGGATAAAGTTTCACTTATGGAAGTATTACTTAGAAGAAGAAACGGTGCAGTTGACACTAAGTAGTGAAATTTTTTTAAATGGGATTTTTAGGGTTTTTTGATAAAATTCAAATATTAGACTCCGTTTCACATAAGTAGAACCCACTAGAAGTCTAGAAGTTGCAGTCGTATGCGCGAAGAAGCTGCACATAACAATATCTGAATATCAATATCGGTCAAAGCCTAAGGCATAAGCCAAAGCTTCTTCGCGCTTACGACTGAAACTTCTAGACTTTTAGTGGGTTCTTTTTATGTGAAACGGAGTCTACCTTGAAATATTTTCTTAAAAAAGTACCTACTTTTAACATAAAACGTCGTGTAGAAGTCACAAAACTGTGATTATTGAGCTTGAAATTTAGCACGGTACTCCTAAAAAACCAATGTACTGGGAATACATTCAGATAATACCATAACCGGTTAGTGGTAAAGAAATTATAACGAAAGAGGTTTTCATAAACAGTCAAAGTAAGAGCAGTGGAAACCAAACAAAGCTAACAGCTGAAAAAATTTTTCAAGTAATTTGAACTATTTGTTTTAAATTAACAATACTCTTCAGGAACATATTCCAAAATTTTAAAGAATACCTACCACGGCAAATTCAAGAAATTATTAATTCTATATCTGTTCATCGAACGTACGGTGCAAGAATAATAAAGCCACCACGTCATTCATTTCTAATGGTCCATTTTTGGAAAATATAGAGATTCGATTCACATATTCGCAAAAACAACGATATTTTCAAGTTTTTCATATTTCTTCATTCAATACTAATGAAACAATCTGCAATTTCATTTTCTATTGGTTGTATATTTTTTACATCCAAGCCTGCATTTTCCAGTTGATTAGTTTTCCACTACTTATTTGTTGATGACTACCTGCTGTTACTATCAGTAAACTGTGGAATTTGTCAAATAAATTAAACAAAAAATTGTAATATTCTCATCCTTGGATTGCAAGTACCTAGATATTTTAGCGGTTCTAAGTAGCCTATCTCCACCATTCATTCATTCAATCATTCATTCAATCATTCATTCAATCATTCATTCA
>CAJUYG010005448.1:0-13903 GCA_910591675.1 Galerucella calmariensis | reverse complement strand
TCAGGGTCAATAATGTATCCAATACCATTTAATGTAAATTTAATTTTTAAATGGTTAGACATACGCAATTGAGCAAGAGTGCAGGTAACCTGGATGGGTAATTTTAAAGCCAGGTACGTGCTTGGTTCACAGGTGGTAGGAAAAGAAGAATACAGATACATGACAGAATATCGAGACGCAACATTGACAGCTGATACATGTAAATATGTATAATATTTGGACAACAAATCTTTCCTCTGCGATATAAAAGAAGGATGATTCAAATTGTTCCATATATGGTCAAAAAAAAACGAACTTGTTACTTCTGCCTTCCGACAGAAGCAGCAAGTACGTACTGTCGGCCGTGAAGATAGGAAAAACCTTTCTTATTATAAAGTTGCTCAAGGTTTGAATATTGATGATAACGACCTTGTCATTTCAACACACTTTGAGACTGATGTTGTTGAGAAGTTGGAACTGGAAGGTAACTGAAATTTATGCAATTTTCCTGAGATTTCCGAAGACCTCGCTTTGATTTCAGCTTCACTAACAAAGTCACGTTATTATCTACAGCTTCAGTATCTTCTATTGATTGTAATGGAAAAAACCAAGAATATTGGAACGTTTGGTCATTGAATTTTCTGAAATGAGTATTTCAATTGTAGAAATCAACTCAATTACTTCTACTATCATTGAGCAGTGGTTGAAAACTCATTTGAGACAGTTTCAAAAATTGATAATGATCAACCTGCAAAGCTATCGTTAAAATAATTAAAGTGTTCAACTTGCTGATCCTGATTTCAGCATATTCCAACCCATTGTCATTTTGGTAGGAGCTGAACATTTTGATGACCTTCTGTGTGTAGATCAAATTCGATTCGGCATATGTTCACCTATGCTTGAAAAAAATATTTTTGGTGGGATGGTTTCAGGCCCTAGCAATAAACATTCCTTATACATCAAGGCTCAGTGCAATTTTACTACATCTGCTGAAGATAAATTGCATAGTTTGTTGCAAAAGTTTTTGGTATGTTGAGTAACCCTTCCAGAAAAAAACCTTTATTGTAAGAGGAGAAATATTTCAAAACTTTGTGGAACGTAATTCTGGAGGTCGATTCATTGGTCAAATTCTTTAAGGGCTCCCCATCATTTTTTTGCAAATCTAAGTCTATTTCTACAAGGCGCTTACATTCTATTATAAGTCGTTCTTTAAAGAACCCGAATTAGAGTTTTTGTATTTTGATTTCCCAGACGAATATTCTCAATTGGATAACATGTCCGAAGTGATTATTCGAAAAAACAAACCCAATATTTGATATTTTCCACCACATTCAAATATCTCAAATGAAAATAATAAAATCACTTAATTGAGAGTGGAGTTTGAGGGTTCCTGTCGAACCAGTTCTTTCGAGTATATCCAATGTGTAGGATTGAAAATATGAGATGTTCCATTTTCTGTAGTTTTGGGATCAAGGCAACATCAAATAACTTTTTGTGAGGACATGAATGGAATGTGCCGATATATTTGAAACCAGCCTGATCAAAGTTCGCTGCAAAGAGTTGTCTGGCGCCAGGAACCCACTGATAGAATTAAGGTGCTTAAACCAAATAGTGTCAGATAATATGGAACTGCCGCTGCACCGTGGTAAGCGATACGATGTACGAAGAGAATCATCCCTAGGAAACTCTAAGAAGGTTCCCGAATAATCGAAAGCTGTTACTTCGGGAAATAACATCTTGACAGGATCTGATTCAGTTGTGTACGAAATTAATTGACGAGGTGCAAACGATTCTATCGGGTAGTTGTTTTTCACTGCAGAAGTGGGATTTTGATAGTGAAGATATTCTACAGTATGTTCAAAGATTTCCATTGCATTACAAAAACTTGGAAATGGCGAAGGTATGAAAAATGGTGAAAAATATATAAGTGAACGGAATCAAACCGTAACCAAAAGGTGTGTTTTGTCAGATAATTCACAGACTTTGGACCCTTTAGTTCTCCATGAAACATGGTAGGAGAGATTATTTTGCAACAGTTGTGCATTATAAATTTCAATCGGAATGAATCATTACCTCACTAATATATTTAAGATCGGTTGATTTCAAGCAAAAACTAATAGTCTGATAGCCTAACAGTCATATACCTAGAATAATTCTGTGCTTACCCAACCACCCTCGAAGCATTACCAGTGCATGGTAAATTCATGTGAAACTTCTATGTACAAATTCGTGGGCTGCACCTTTGGGATCATTATACATTCCCCCCATTGGATCCAAGGTCAAATAACATTTGATTCGAGAGTCACTAAGGCTCCAAATTAACAGACAATGCTCCTAAAGTGATTCTGCAGTTGTATTATGTTGGATTAAATCGCAACCAAACGTATCACAATATTTTGTGCATAACAGAGTCTTACTAACGCAAGAGTCTCATGTTAAGAATCGGTGAAACCTCTAAGATGCTGCCAGATAAAATTTCTCCCGAATAACCAAAACTCAAGAAGCTTGTTACGGTTCATTCTAAAATACAAACACTTCATTAGTAACTATGGTTTGGATGCATAGAAAAATTTTATATACTTAGGTCGAACTAATGATAGGGTATATTGCATATAGTTTATTCAATTGGAATAAACAATTTAGTGTGTTTGTTTACATTCTAAAACTGGTTCATAGATCAACTTTGATTCATACTGTCATTTACAAATCCCAAAGGGGTCTGGATCCTTTAATCATTCAGTTAACTTCCTAACCTTGACCCCCAACTGAAAAGGTAAAAGACTTCGCCTGACCTTTCAAGGCCATTGACATTGGCAACTGGTTTTAATACTCCACCATTTTGTTTTGTACTTTTCCCAAGTTCACATGGTTGTTGAACTATCGTTTCGTTACGGTTTTGAGAATTTGGAAAATTAAGGATCAGGGATCCTCCTATGCAAATAGTTGTAAAGGTGAATGATCACATGGATATAGATTCCTGATTTAACAAAAACAAACCACTTAAAGGTCACACACCATCGAGGGTAAGTAATCTATCCGGTATCTAATGGGAATCAATTGCCAACACTGTTTCTTATTCAAATTTTCTTTCCAGACCTTCTCATTCTCATTCTTATTCCTATTCTTTCTTCTTTCCTTTGGTGCTTTTCCATCTTTCTATTTCTTACTTCGTTCGTTCCATTTTTTCGAGACTGCTGTTTAACTTTTACTAAGTATAGCTTTACGTAGCACTCTGCCTTCAACAGCTACCACTATGTTTTGGCAACTTCTCCTCCATCTCAACTTACACCAAACTACTACTCCAACTGCAGAGCAGAGAACCATCAGTAGGTAAAACCTCACAAGGATTTTGGAGATGTAAAAAGACAAGTAAGACCTTTCCAAATTGTAATTTAGTGATGTGTATAGGCTAAAGTTTATCCTTTTACCTGATTAGTAGTGACAATCATACAGATTAATATTTTGGAAGTGCAGTCTACCTCAGAGTTTGCATTGGGCTCCACTCAGACATTCGTTATACTTTTCCATTAACTGAGATAGGTTCATATGAGGGTATTCATAGTATATCCTGTATAGTTTTTCCTGTAATTGAAAATTTAAGTAATATTTTAGTAGGTACCTTAAACAAGGACATTATCAATTCACTGGTATATATATATTAGATCCTAATGTAATTAGTATTGAGTTAGCTGAGTAACCATATTATGTATAAAATAATACTCACAAGGAAACGCGTGTAATCCCAGAAGTATACTTTTGTGGAACGTTTCTATATAGTAGCTTAAATATTTCATTGTGATAATCACCATTTTACTTATTGTTTCTATTGAAGGCGAGCCAAGCGCTGTCAATTGTGTCACTTGTAAGACCACAGATATATAATTCAAATAGATCCGTAAACCAAGCGCCTAGCGAATAAATCAATTACCCTTTCTCCCATCATAGAGTGAAACCTTCGCACCTTATTTTCTGTATTATAGGAATCACGGAATACCACAACAAGATATCACCGCTAGAGTGATACTACGATACCTTTTCCTCACTGTGATTTTACCCACCCACTCACCGCAACGAGAATTCCGGAAGAAATACTTTCTTAAAAATATATCATTATTTCTCTATGGTATATATCTTGACCAATTTAACATCGTTTTGCTACCTTCCACTCAGTTTAGGGGACCAAGGGAAAAGGTAGGTAGCAAGCTTTCAATGATTTAGGTGTTTATTGGAAGTATATACCTGCCTTTTTACCTCATGTTGGAGGTATTTGGGAAATATGAATTGAATCGAAGGTGGGTCATGCGAAACGTGAAATTGAAGATACAGTTTCAATCTTCGAAAAGCCCAACAGCCGATCTCGCAGAAAATAACGAACTTGTAGCAAATGGAAACTCAACCACCAATGGCTAAGGCTGAGTGATTGAGCTCTGATAAGAAAAGACAATTTTCCTCCATTCAAATGGATACGGGGCGAAATACTAGAGCTTTATCCTGGAAGTGATAGTATCACGAGGGTAGCAGGTATTGCCATCGTGAGGGGAGCAATAAAAAAGCCTGGTGCAATATTTGTCTACTACCCGCTCCTGATGAAGGGAAGAGTAGACAAAAAAAGTTATTCTTGTGTTCCGAGTGTTCAGGAAAATCTTTTTTTATGAACTTTCAAATTCCAACTGCCGATTCACAAAGATTGATTGCAATCAGTTCAAGCTCTTATATCTTCTCCACCTTGTGAGCACTTTCTCACAAGGTTGTTCCACCCTCTCAGCCTACTAGATCAGACCTGATGTGTCACTTGACAACACTTGTTATTTTGATGAATTGGTGGTTGATGAGAGGCCACAGAAGGTTTCATTTTAAGGTATAAATTTTGCTCCAAAAGTATCGAAAATAGTTTCCCTCTCCATTAAATTTGACACATTTTGATTCATTTTTAGGGAGCTGAGTTTGTCTTATTTGGGGATGTTAAGTTTTCGTTGGAGCACACTGTATATAACTGATTATATTGTAGAAGATAACCGAATTGTATATTTGATGTTATATTCACATTAAAAAGATTTTCTGTTCGAATTAATATGTTAAAACACTATGTAATAGAGATGAATATCTTCCTTTGCAGCTCACTCTCGTCTAAGACACTATAGGTGATAGTCGAGGAAATAGTATTACAATTGCTCTGATGGATATATGATGAGGAAACTGATGCATCTGAGAAAATAAGATAATTGGACTACCAGCTATCAGCTGGGCAATTGAACGTTTGAACGTGGTAGTGAAAATATCTGATGCTATTGTTATTCATATGGTAAATATTCGCCCAGATGCTCATTTCTACCTTTCGGTAGCATTCCAGATGCCGCCCGTTTCACAAGGCTCTCAAATTACTTGACAAATGGAAATCAATATGGCTTCATTTGGCTTTGAGGATTGTCTCTTGTCTTCATAATGATGATAAACAATGGAAAGTTTGATGGTATGAAAATTTTGTGTTGCATATGTGGATTTTCGACTAACTTCCCAACTGAATTGTACTCACATGAAAACATTTCCAGTACAAAGCATGAAGCAGATATACGAGTACTAATAATCAATATATGTTTATTTCGCACTGTTTTCCTCCATAGTGTTACCAGCAGCTTTGGAGACTGGTTGCCATTGAATTTTAAGGTCCCATTTCACCTTGCTACTATATTGTTGTTTTTCAATGAGCTAAAGAATAGGCTTGATTGCCGAGATGATTGTCATGATTCAATAAACGAAGTGATCTGAATAATAAAATGAGAACATGAAATGAAATAATTCTAAATTAAATATTGAATGAGTAATTCAAGTGAACAACTATTTTATGTACATCTCTCCCATCACAATCACAAAACATTTTAAAATAATTTTTATCCATTTGAATAATATTCCAAGAAACAGACTCCAGTACCGTGAGTCGTAGGGAACAGTTCTCGAAGTTCCGCAGTCAAAATGAAATTATTTCATCTCACAATCCACTCGATCACACATTATCATTTCTCTACCATCGGTATCATTACAAAACAAAAGCTTCTCTAGGTAATTACTTTGCAATTTTGCAAAGATTTGTTTTTTCGGGTTGGGATAGGAAACTCATGTTCGAATGGGTCCCAACCAGTACCCAGACAGTGTTGGACTCATTCCCAAGGGAATGCCTACCAACCAAACCCGCCTCAAGCTCGCCGTTACTCCCAACTCGGAATCACTACCCTAGCATACTTCAAGGCGGGCGGCAGTCCCTCACACACTCTCCCTCATCTACTCCCTTCTATCACTTCCACATCTGACGTGCCTTCTTTTTCCTAATTATGCTTTCCATTAGATTTATCTGTACACCCTCCATCCAACCTCTTCATTTTTTCTTCCCGCGGACTGCTTTCTCCTTCCTTCTATTTGCCCAGACTCGTCACCTCTGAGGGGTCGAGAGGGAACCTCCCATGTTTCCCCTCTCCGTCCACATCCACTCTCTTTTCCCCCCTACTACATTCTGTATCCCCTGGCTTGTGTCCTCTTTCCCCACATACCCTACAAAAAAAGGCCTGCCGACAGTTTTTGGCCATGTGCTCCACGCTCTTACATAGCCAGCATTCTCTTATACTCACCACTCTCTTGGCATTACACCCCGCTTCCTGGTGGCCCTTCACTCCACATCCAAAGCATCTGCCTTCCTCTCTCCCCTCTACAATATTCACTCTATTCCAGTCCAACTTAATCCCCCGTTTCCCTAGTGAGGCTCCCACTTTCTCCCATTCCACCATAAGCACCGCCATTTTCTCTTCTCTTCCTTACCACTGTCATCACCCTTGTCCCTTCCCCAATTAATTCCTCCATTTTCTTTCTCACCACTTCATCCTTCCACGGGTCTATCTCCACCATTCTGATGGATTTGTTCCCCTTCCAGCTTCCACCGCCCCAGCTCCTGTTACCCTTTTTACATACCCTCAGAATTCCCCCGACCTTCACCCCTTTCTTTGCCTCGACAATCACCTCCCTGTTCCTTGAGACTTTTACTCTATCCACTCACTTTCCATCCATCTTCCTCAAACCCTTCCTAATACTTTCTGATTGACTCCTCCTGATTGACTTCTCCAATATTCTTCAGGACTACTGCCTCATTCCTGACCTCCTTTTCCTTTCCCCCATCCGTATGAATTTCGTTCTCCCTCTTCCTTCAGTGCTTTCTGTTTCACTTCCCTTGCATATCCATACCACATCCCACGAGTAGCTAGGGAATTAAATTGATTTTTATTGTTGGATTTCCTAATCATAAAATTGAGAACCATTTGGTTTGTATATGGAAAATATGTTAGTGTAAACTACATACACTTGATTTTAAATTGTACAGTTTGAAGAACACGCGGACTTGATGGATTATCCTGTATATTACAAAATACGGATAGAAGTCAATATATTAAATAATTTATTGAAACTTTGCTACAGATTTTATCAGTGATAAATGTGCAGCACTTCAGTAAACAAATATATTTATGCGTATTTTGTATGCTTGTCTGGAAATGAAATTTCTACCATCAGCTACCCTACAAAACTCTTAAATTCCTTCCAAATTGCCCAACTTGGACCATTTCATTGAATCTAATATTATAGACGTGCTTCCGAAACAGTACGAAGAAAAACAATGAACAAATTTAGAGCGAGTATTTCTGCTGAAACTTTTCACAAAAGTTTTAATTTAATTGAATATGCCACGACTGACAACTAAATTTAACAAAATAGCCAACACGGAATCGCACTCACGCACCGGTTCATAAGAACTCATAGGCGTCCATACAGGTTTATTGTTCAAAAAATCCTGGCATTACCTTCGCTTGTAATATGTAACCACTTCAGTCAATTTTCAGAGCTTAGCTTCATTAACTTCCAGGGAATAAGAAAATTTGAGATTACATCAGAATATATGAGGGACCTCTCCAGTATTTCCTTATTACTTAAATTCGAAGTATTTCATGACAAAATGTGGTGAATATTTCTGATGAAAATCGTAGTAGGAAGCAAACTATTACTTTTTACAATTTTGGTATGTTTTGGACAGGCAAATGCTCCCTCCGCAGTAGTTTGTTATGAACTTTTAAAACGGAAAAAGTGGTTTCCGTTTTTTTCTACAACTCTTAATCATTCGATCAACTCTATCGACCCCCTATTGTGTTCGTACCTCCTTTACCTAAGTTTTTCTATTCAAACCATTCAGATTGCTATAGCACATTTCACATTATATGAAAAAAACCAGGTAGAGTACGTTGTTCTTCTTGTTTCAAATAGTTTTAAGAAATTACTGCAAAACAGTTGCGTGTCCAAAGCATATCAAAATCATACTATGTAATGTCTTTTTCACTTTATCCGCTTTCTACCAGAATTGTTATCAAAAATAACCATACTTTCATGCTCTATTGATTGCAATTCTGACAAATGCACCTAACATAATTTCAAGCCTTATGACGTCACCTGGCCCAAAGTGAGAAAAAATTCAAATTGCCATTAGGTATATTAGCTTAATTTTTCCATCAAACCTGCGATACTTATGTGTAAGATAGGGTATAGGGATAGGCCATCTACTGAAAAGGCCCATCACACAAAATACAAAATAGCTTAAGGCATCAAAACAGAAAATATCACAACAAAGACGAACGTGAAAATTGTTAAGATTTATATTATATTCTTGAAATGAAATCCACTTGTAATTCAATTCCTTTGTCAGATCAACAAATTGTGACAAAGTTACTTGTTTAAGTTAGAAAGTGACTTCATTTTGTCACTTTGTTTTTCTCCTACCTCATTTTTGCTCATTCAGTTTCAAGAATATGGGAATGTGAAACCTGTAACTTCCTTTCCGACTTCATTGTTTTAAACGTAGTGAATGGAATTCTTAAGTTGTGAAATAATTGATCGCATTTCTGTTCCTTTGAAATATCCATGCAGTGTCCAGTTTATCTTATTTTTGGAGAAAGAGTATGAAATCGAATTGAAGTTTATCAAATTATCTTGCAGCGATTGTTGGGAAATACGGCATTAATAAAAAGACGGCTTTGAAGCTCTCTCCAGTGTCCTGATAATAATACCGTAAGTAATCGAATAATGATAATAGAAGACAAAAACTCAATCAAGGAAAATGACGCAGCCATCTTCTTCTTAGATACACTTTCCAACTAGCAATTCGACATCGTTAGCGAACTAATATATTTTTGCGCGATTGATCTTTTTTGTTTATTTACAGCATCGGTTGTCAGGACGGTAGGTTGTGTTTACTGGTTTCTAAGTCTAACACGTCGGTAAGTGAATTACTTACCGACGTCTCAGACCTACATACATTTAATTGGTCCTGAATAATATATTACTTCATTCATCACACAGAGGGAACAAAAAAAATATTTAATATTCAATTTATATTTTTGTAATGAACAGAACAATTTAAAAAGTGATAAATAGCGTAAGAACAATTCCTCCGAAATGCTTATTATATTTTAAACTGATCGAAAAGTATGAATGTCACTTCTGACATTTCGTTCATTTGGGAGAAATTCAGATTATTTTATTCGGAATTTATTTCAATAAGATCGCGCGAAAAATGGTATAAGCATCTCGAACGTTAAGGGTAATATCGGTCTCCAGCAAAAATGGGGGCTTCGCTGTGCTGAGCCTCCAAACATTGCTGTCGACCGGTAAACAGCCCTTATCGTTCTTAATACTTGATATACTATTAAAATTGTTTCATTGGCGCTTCATTGAAACTTTTATGTTTTTTAAAGTATTTATTAACGGTAAATCTGTTGCGCTCATCTGTTATGCCAATAAAATTGTTTCAAGAACGTTTTCACGGCAAAGTTATGGAGTAATAAATACTAATAATAAAATCGTTTTTCAATTGTCATCAATAAGAATAAATTGCTTTCTGCAGCAGATTGGTATAAAATCGTATGATTATTAAATTGTTGTTTTTAAGTTCCACATGAAACAGTTAAAAAACAAATATGTTGCATAAGGAGGTCTTCTAACATTTAAATGTTGATACAACAATAATAATGAAACTGTTATCAAAAAGGCTTCATATTTATTTGGTCTAATTATATTTTTTGTTTGCACGTACAAACAAAATGTCGTATAGAAGCTGAAAAAAAAACAAGAGTTGTGGTACATTTTACGGAAAAATTGGAAGTAAATATCATAAGATCGTTAGTGATTTACAGATAGGGAGCGCTAGTGGCTCTGACAATTATCCAGAGACCTTGAAGATTAGCAATCGAAATTACCATACACCAACAAAGGAGACTGATAGACTCAATATTAATTGCGTTCCTCATCAGGTGATATCAATGAATGAAACCATTATTGCGTCACTTTTGTGAAGACAGGAAGAAAAAAACTCCGAAAATCATATACTACTACTACTACTACTAAATGTGCAGGTGAGCCTTGTCCTGGACAACTCAAGCCAAGGTTCCGACACTGAGGCCACTGGCGGGCCCATTGTGCCAATCCTGCTACCTAGTCATCCATGAAGCCGAGCCCTTCAATAAAGGCCGCAACCTTTTTCAGTAGATGCCTGCTTGTGTCTCCAGGAGCCATGACAGTGACTCCGAAGATTCGCCTGCGTGATACAGCCCAGTGTGGACACTCTAAGAGAACATGAACTGACGTTTCATCAGTCATGCCGCAACCCCTACATAGGGAACTTTCCTCTATTCCTAGATTGTAGAGGTGCTTCCTCATACAGCAGTGCCCTGTTAAGTTCCGCCTTGCAAGATTAGCAAGTAGTTCTCGACATTCGTTAGCAAGTCCTGAGTTACTGGTATACCCACTCAGGGCTTTAATTGCTGCCTGACTGTCGGAGTATATGGTTATGCGTCGATCCACATAACCTCTGTCTAGGTTTATCTGCGCACATTCCAAGATAGCATATATCTCGGCCTGATATGCAGATATGCAAAACATATAACGGAGGACGTCTTTTTGCTCATATGTGGACGTTATAACTTATAATTTCGAACCCCTTTCCCCTACTGTCACCATACCGAATGTTCCTTCAAATTATTGTATTGCTTCACAAGATTCTCTACAAGAGGATTAGCGAAATGTATAGAACATAAGTGGAAACTCAATCAGTTGGGAGTAACGGATAATTCCAATTCACTAATATTAACATTTCAATCCGTAAAAAATCAGCAAAACAATACTAGATTGTTCCATTATGTGTTCAAATTAACTTCCATTGGTTTTCATAACATGATACAATCGAGCCTCAAATGAGTTTCTAGCATTATGTGGTTATTTGTCGACATTATTGAATAATTCGCTGACGTGAATCATCTATAGATGCGTATATTTTGGTTTCCAGATATCCCAATGTAAAACGTCTGGGGTGTTTAAATCGGGTGACCTAGGTGGCCATTCCAACATTGGGCCTTGTCCACCGAGCAAAAAATGATTCGCGGACCGTCTTACCTTGAGATCGTGATGTGGACTTGTTGAAACGCTGGCAAAGTCTCTGACATGGTATCATCATTTACTAGTATTCGTGTTATTTCGGGTTCAATAGCTGTTCTCAGTAATTGTAAATGCGACTCACCGCTCAAGTTTCTCCCAATAAAATATGGTCCAGCAATATGGTCATGAAAAATGCCACTCCAGACGTTCAATTTTTGTGTTTGACTATGAAACTGCCTCATTACGCGTGTTCATTTTCTGCCCAAAATCTACAATTTTGTCTGTTTACTCCACCTCATGCAAATCAACATTCGTCGGATAAGCAGAAATTTTACAATATGGCTGCAGTGTTGGGCAGACGTTCAGTCATTGAATCACAAAACTGTAGATTTTGGTCGAAATCGTCTTCTTGGACTAATTTGATTTTCTGGAGATGGAATTCCTGTTTTTGTGAAATTCTAAGAACACTTTCGCAAGAAGCACCCACTGCACTAGAAATTTGATCTTCTACCGTTGTCAACTACCCATTGTGGTTGGTTTTTTTATTGGCAACTGATCCCGTTTTAAAAATTTTCTGTAATAAAACAGTTACGTACCTACTTGAGAGTGGCAGGTCTTCTAGGATGATTAGCATTAAACTGTACAGCTGTGGCTCATGCAGATTTGTTGTTTTCGTACTATAGTGATACAATTCAAATTTTATCTTGCAGAATATAGGTAAGGTTTCTGGCCGGGTTAGGTTAGGTAATGCTTCTGTCCGGGTTAGATTAAGTTGTGAAATGTAAAACGATTGTCAATAGTTCCAAGCAGGACCCTGCAAGGTTGGAGTGTTGCTGCAATACATTGAAAGAACAATTGTGAACTTTAAAGCGGGCTCTAGCGAATTAGGTTGACGTTAAAACATCTTACCGTAGAGATTTTAAAACTATATTATTAGCAAGCAAATTTTTTTTTGTATTTGAGTTCCTACATGTTAAACTAAAAAACCCAAAAATATCTGCCAGCTTTGTGCAAGTCGTTGTGCTTCAACCATTCCATGGAAGTTTGTTCAAATATATAGACAGGCTTAATGGGACATTTTATTTGTACAGCCAAAATATCTTTTCAGAGTGACATTTAAATCGTATACATTTAAAGAGTGAATTTTGCAGTGCTCATTCATTTGACATGAGAATGCTTCTGATCAACCTTTCAAAATTTGCAATTTTGATTTTCAAATGAATGAGTTTTGGAGATAGGAAATAACTGTTGTTCACATTTTGTTATGTTTTGGTTCAGCATTCCATTGCAATTCGCCATAGTGTTGGAGAAGGTGATTGAATTATATAATTCCGAATTAACTGCTCCAGAAACGTTCAAAAATTCGAAGATTGTGCTCCTGAAAATTAGGATTTCTGGTCACCAAATATTCAAATGTTTGAATGTTATAAAATGATTATTCATTCATGTATATTTCTCTACCATTTTGTGCAACGCGTCCGTAAACAAAAATAATTTGTGTACGTTGATAACTAGTATGGCTTTCTCCAAAATCAATTACAGTCAAACAATGCCCTTTCATACTTTGAATAAGTTCGTTGAAGTGGCCTTGATCGATATGTCTCCAAAGTTGGGGCACAAGCTGTAAAACTTCTTGGAGTGTCTGAGGTGATGGTTCATAAGAATTTAAGACTCTTTGAAGCTGGTACAAACATGTTCAATGGAGTTGAAGTCGAGCGGTAAATAGAGCAAAGCCAAATGTGGGATACCATAGGAATTCAAGGTGTCTTTGACTACTCTTGCACTATTCGATTGAGCGGTATCATTCAAAAGGAGGAAGGTTGGTCCAATGGCAGCATACAACGGATACTGGATATTAATAAACATATTACATCCTCGGACAACTTAAAAACTCTTGAGTCAAAGGCCCTTGGCTTTCTAAGCCTGTCGTATCCTGGGCATAGTCATCTACTTAGTACACTTGATACATAAATAATTATACTTTCATACTGAAATATTTGACAAGATTCACTGGAAATTGGATAGTTGTTTTCCAATGCTATAGTTTGGACATATTACAAAAACATGCTGGACACCTCAAACAATAGTTATTTCGTTTCGGATCAAATAATAATTAAGACTGCAATATTGATGTACTATCTTTTATTTTTGAATGCGTGTAAATACATCCACATGACCATTTTGTTGAAATTCTCTTGTTCTGAGAAACTTGACTGTCTTATTTTCATGCTTGATGAAATTCAGGAAGAGATTCTTAAGCAATTTTACATTTTTATCGGAGATATTAATATCGCTGATAGAACAGAACCCTAACAATTAAAAAAATCTTTGGAAAGTCGTGAAAAAAATCAACAAAACTAATGAAAGCTCCAAATGCATCGATTCTATTAAGAATAAACAAGAAGACCTATTGATGGATACAAAAGACATTGCTAATGAGTTCAACAACACCTTTACAAACGTCGGGAAA
>CAJUYG010005447.1:0-13904 GCA_910591675.1 Galerucella calmariensis | reverse complement strand
AAACACGAAGCCGATTTAACGCTTAGACTAACATTGAAACATTGATGGCAATTAACAAACAGACTCAACCAAAGAACTGAAACCTCCAAAACCTCCACCTATATTTATATATGGAGTCAAGAAGTTCACAGAGATGATCGACAGTTTTTCTCAAGTAGTGGACAAAGAAACCTATTATACTAGAACCCTACCAAATGATACTGTTAAAATCACAACAAACACAAAAGCTACGTATCGGAAGCTGATAAAACGTGAGAAAGGAGAAACATTGATCACCACACCTATTAAGTCAAAGAAGAATGTGCATACAGGGTGGTATCAGACATATTCACCACTCTATACCGGAGGCAGACATTAAAAAGAGCTGTAAACAAAAGATCATACAGTTTGGAACCTAACAAATGTTCAACATAGATTAACAAAAAAACCTCTGTCTCTGTTCTTCATAGATCTGGAACCGCAAAGGAACAATAAAGATATATTTTATCTGGAATTCCTATGCCATATCAAAATAGCAATAGAACCTCATAAGAAAGGAAACTCCATTGTACAATGCATACGGTGCCAAGCCTACGGCCACAGCAGAACATACTGCTCTAGGCCTTACAACTGCGTCAAATGCGGTAAACAACACGACACCAAATCATGTAAGAAGCCCAGAAACACTCCGACCAAGTGTGTTTTATGTCAACAGGATCACCCTGCAAACTATAAGAGCTGTTCAGTATGCGAAGAACTAGTGGAAAGTAGGAGATCATCACCAAGAAAAAACCAGGAACAGCAATCACATACAAAGCCCGTTGCAAATAAACATAATGACCCAAGTCAACAGAACAGTTCCCCACGCATCCAACAACAAACATACGCAAAAGCAGTCAATAATAGAAAACTCTCAACCAACACAGAACATCAACTAATAACATTCCTAAACGAATTCAAAAATATGTTCTCTCAGCTCATGAGTCAAAATAGTATGATACTTAACCTACCTACACAAGTCATAAACAAAAAAAATTTATAAATATATACAAAGAATAGCCACATGGAACGCTAGTGGCTTGCTTAACCACAAGCAGGAAATAATTACATTTCTAAACCTGAATAAAAAAGACATGATACTCATTCCCGAATCTCATTTTACTTATCTAACAACATTCAGCATATCACACTACTCAACGTGCAGTACTTCTCACCCCGATGGCACAGCCCATGGTGGCTCAGTGATAATCATCCGCAACTGTATCTTGCTTCATGATCTACCGAAATACCAAACGGAGAAAATCCAAGCAGCAAGTGTTCAAGTTAATATAGTAGAAAATCCGAACCTAGGTCGACCTTCAACGAGCTGATAATAGAAAGAAACATATTTTATCATGAACTTAGTATATAAAAAGATATATTTAAGATGGGTTACTAAAAAAATCCTGGACAGACAATAAAATATTGCAACATCAAAATAATTAGAAAATTCTGCGCGGTAAGTGTACTGTGTAATAGTGATAAAGCTACAATATATAGCCCACCATTTGATGTCGACTGACGGGTACAAACACTTCTTTCAAACACTAGGCACCAGATTTGTAGCTGGTGGAGACTGGAATGCAAAACACATGCATTGGGGATCAAGACTAATAACACCAAAAGGGCGAAATCTGCTGAAAGCTATGACTGACAACAACTATGATTGCCTCACCAACAGAGCTCCCACGTACTGGCCGAGCGACCCCAGAAGACTTCCAGACTTATTGGACTACTTCATAACAAAAGGAATAGCTAGAAATAACTGTTTGATAGAATCCAACTACGATCTATCATCCGATCACACACCAGTCATCAATAGCTTGTGTACTAGTAAGTAATAAACCAGTGATAAACAAATCTTCCTTTTCTCCCTCAACTTCACACAGTACTGATTGGACAGCTTTTCAATCCTAGCTGGAACAAAATACTGACCTCAATCTTCGAATTAAATCCGCAAATAAATTAGACAGTGCATTTCAATATACTCAACTACACTCATGCAAAAAACTGCTTGGCTATCTACGCCACAAAACAAATATAATCTGACGGCTACCGTCAACGCGCCTCTCCACATTCGTCAGCTCATTGCTGAGAAAGAATCTGACAAAGATCTAGGAACGTTTATAGACCAGCATATTTACCACAGATTGAATAGACAACTAAAATCAGCAATCAGAGAACAATGACAGCTTTGAGCAATTCGTCTCAAACCTCTCACCAAATGACCAGACACTATAAAAGGCAACGAAGAAACTCAAGCGGCCGTATACCATCGTACCTCCATTCGTAAACCAAACGGCGGATGGACTCGCACGGATGAAGAAAAAGCGAAAACCTTCGCTGCACACCTAACCAACGTTTTCCAAACGGAACCGGAAAATCCTAATGGTGGAGTGGAAGAGCTTATTAACGCACCCTGCCAAATGTGTCTCCAATCTAAGAAAAGCTCCAAGATACGACCTAATCACCGGCCAAATACTAAAACAACTCCCACGTAAGGCTGCTACTCTCCTAACTATCATTTTCAATCTAATGTTAAGTTTATCCTGCTTTCCCATAGTTTGAGAATTTGCTGTAATCATCATGATACCCAAGCCAGGAAAACTACATCCTATCGACCAATCAGCTTGCTTCCAACAATAAGCAAATTCTTCGAAAGATTAGTGCTGCAGAAAATTCACACATAATTCATTCACCATAATCTAAAACACTACTGCCAAAACACCAGTTCGGCTTCCGCGAAGACCATTCAACCACTTAACAAAAGTTCATCGAATAGTTAACCAAATAACACAATGTCTGGAAGAGAAGAAATATTGCAGCGCTGTATTCCTAGATATCTCCCAAGCGTTTGATAAAGTTTGGCATAGAGGCTTGCTCTACAAACTGAAAAATGCATTATCCAGTATAGTGTAACTATTGTTAATGTGATGACCCATATTTTTAATCCCTTTAAAGGAAAAAGCCGCCCAATGACGAGCATAAAATTTTTTTATAAATTCGAATATTGTGAAATAATGCTTTTCAAATGTAATTTAAAGTAATAAAGTGGATTAAAATTAACCTGCAAAAAATTTGTAATACAATTCAAGGTCATCACATTGACATTAGTTACACTATAACTATTTTCTTCCACTTGAGTCTTACCTCGCCAATAGACATTTCGCCGTCAAATTCGATAACCAGCAGTCCAGCATATGCCTCATAAAATCTGGAGTCCCACAAGGCAGTGTTCTAGGTCCGCTGCCTTCCCTATTGTATACGTCCGATATACCCAAAACCAACAATACCACTATTGCCCCCTTTACCGACGATGTGGCGATACTTTCAGTAGACGAAGACCCTACAACAGCATCTCAAAATATGCAATACCACCTCAACTTACTCAATAAATGGTACACACAATGGCCAACTGAAATAAACAAGACAAAATCAGTCCAAGTAACATTTACCACGCGTCACAACACATGCCTGCAAGGATGGATAACGTATGTATACCTACAGCATCAGAGACAAAATATCTTGGCATCCATCTGGACCAACGTCTAACATGGAAGAAACACATGAAAATGAAAAGACAACAGCTTGACATTAAGTTCCGACAGATGTACTGGCTTCTGGGTCGACGACTGAAATTCTGTCTCAACAATAAAATCCTGCTATAGAAAATGATGCTCAAACCTATCTGAACTTATGGACTTCATCTATGGGGGTGTGCAAAACCAACGTCACTCAATATCATCCAAAGATTACAGTCAAAGCTGCTGAGGTCGATAGCGGATGCACCATGGTATGTCAGTAATCAAACACTGCATGACATCGGAAAGATTCCTTTCATCAGAGATGAAATACATCAAGCTACGGTGTCATACAAAGAACGAACTGTACAGCATACAAATCACTTAGTAGAAGAGCTTTTCAACAACGGCCCCACCACAAGAAGACTTGCTAGAACCTGACCTCCAGACCTACTTGATAATTAGACGGCAATAGAATAAGGTGAAATATCACTGGATATTTCCCTTTCACGTCAAAAACTTAATCTCTCATTCACTCAATACATTATAATAATGTAGATTGTAAATTAAGCAAAATTTGAAAAAAATATATTTTTAGGAGCTTTATCAAGAATTAAGATGTTTGTTAAACTTGTTGATTGGACTATGATGAGTATGCATTCATTAAATGCACATTATGGGCTTATTCTGTACAAGAATGTTAGCAGTAACAGCGCTGTAAATCTTCAAGGTCGAGAGATGTTACGAAAAAGCTATTCTGTATGCTTTTGATGTAACTTACATCGATATATAATAACATTTTCGCTGTTAAAATAACATCGACCAAAACATTCGACGTTAGGAGAGTTTTGAAACTGTTTTTTATAAGGTGAGTTGTAAATTTCCATGAAATGAATGAAAATAAACAACAATATCATCCCATTTTTTGGACGGTGTGTATTAGCAATATTTAAACAAAAAAATAAGCCAAATTTTAGGTTATAAATTGATATAATTTTTTAGGAATTATGTGCGTATAGAAAACCGGAAGACCTTTTCATTGCCTATGACAGGCTAAATGAAGAAATTAGTTTGATACTTAGAGCCACATGAAAAAAATCCAGGAAATGCAACCGCCATCCATTTTTTAAATAAAAATAATAAATAAATAAACCCACTAATAAAGTTTCTACATAATATAATATAACCTAAAAATTCTTATTCCTTCTGGTTCCTTGACCTCTTGCTTCACATCATCGGACCAATAACTTAAAAACTAGGCAAATTCCACTGCACAACATAATATGAGTGAAGTTAGCTGCGATGTAATATTGCGCTGTCAATAATTTTTTACATCGGGATGTTCAGAATACGATTTTCAACCGCGCTGTTGAATTTGATTTGTCATTGCGATTTTAACTACATCGATGTTAAGTTTACAGCTGTTACGGATAGTTGTACATAATAAGCCTGATAATCTCTCTTGATACGATTTATTGCTTGTATTCATTTCTGTCAACGTTCCAATAAATGTGATTATGATGGAAAAGAATTAAGTTTTGTATTTTTATTTGTTTTACTATTGTGACACAAAAACCACACAACAATCTGCATTTGAATATCTTTACTTATTTTCAACATTATTTGAACGTACTTATAATCACTGTATTTTGGTTATAATACTAATATTTCGTCTTTCAACTCACTTCTTTCAATGTCAATTAATGAAATTTGCACAAACTAGGAGAAATAATAAAAACTATACAAGCACTATAATGGTGAATTCATATAAGTACATATTATTATGTTTGTAAACAACTCGATCTTATGTATGAACTTACAAAATTACCAGAGGAGGCGCCACTAGTCTTTACGCAGGTTCTCTATAGATAGTTAGCCTTTTCAAAAATGTACCATTCCAAAAAAGGTTTACCAACTAGATCAAAGTCTGAAACTGATCATATACGGAACAAGTTAAATTCAATATTTTAACAATTATTAAAATACTACAATTTTCTATAACCAGACCAGAGAATAAAATTAATATCGATTTTCATGAACAAAATGTTGGTCTTACAATTATTAGAGAAGGAACACCCTCGATTTCCTTCACGTACCGACCAACCTCGTTCTAGTCGCTAAAAACTGTCTAATATTTTTGAGGATGCTGCACACGAATACAACTTCTATTTTTTTTCTGAAATTGGGGGAACATGATCAAAATGGACATTTAAACCAAAAATGCCGAAAAAACGATTTTCGACGATCATCTCACGGATTCTCCGTGAATAACTAATTAATATATTTCTACCAAAATTTAATGACGTATTCTCCAACTAATTCTAGAGATAATGAAACTAGTCCGAAATCCTCGAAGCATTTTACATTCGAGCAATAACCCCATGATGGAATCATGACCTCTTGTCACACTGTTCATATAACTTTGTTGGTGATAAGCTGGTGGATTACAGATAACGAACAATAATGTGTGCAAGTTATAAATGGAATAGTCTACTTAATGCAAGGATTATTTTGACTAGGAGCCAAGGAACATGAAATGAAGTTTAGATTATTATCAGTTATAAAATCACAAGAGCATAGACAATAATCGAAAAATATTGTGTATGGTGGAGTTGGTATTCGTTACGATTATATAACGAATAATAATTCGAAATATCAGAAGAAAGTTTGTAATTTTGAGGTTCACAAAACACCGTAAACTGCTTCCAAACATAATTATGAATTATTGTAGTATTTTATGGTGTTAAATTCTCAATTTCTTGATCAACTTCATCACTTGAAATGAAACCAAAGCGCTGCATTTTGAAGAATTAACTGACATTTCATTGAGCTTGCCCGTTACTATGGAAATGATCACAATAAGGCAGGAGGCGAAACACCAAAACAATTATATCACGTAGTCAAGGGGTATATTCACTTATAAATACGTTGTAACTAAGGGAAATTCAAGGATTGTATTGGTTCATTAGAACATGAGTTATATAATCAATGAAATGTTTAATAAAATTTACTGGAGTCAATTTTTTATCCTTGTATATGGTTTATTAATTAACATAATATTGAACGTTCCCCGTGATTAGACTACAAATTAGTATATTGAAGTATAAGTGGATATTAAGGTCTTTAAAACACGGCGAAGCCGGAGTGCTCGAAATAGAGTAAGTGTTTTAAAGACCAGTTATCCACGAATATTTTACGCTATTTTTTTTATTGGTGCGCTTTGAAATTATAAATACTGGTTTATAATTACTACAACAAGAAATGGAAATCATAGATGGGAGTAAGAACTAAATGTCAAATGGTTGATTTCGTGATGTATATGATGTTTACCTTGCGTTGTCATGGAAATGAGAAAAACAAACTAATTTGTATTTTGATGGAAGTTCAACCCTATTGAGTTCTGTGAATGTCAATAGTATTAATTTAAATACCATTTCCTAAGATTTGAAAAATCGAAATATTAATATTTCAAGCAATACCAACGGCATTTTCCATTTTAATTTATAAATTTGACATTGTTAGATATTGTTCGAATAAAAGTTTTGACGTTATAAACTACTCCTGTCAGAGCAATGATGAAAAAATTGTCATTTAGACATAATTTAGATTTTAGACCATAGATTTAGACTTCGTTTCTCGAGTTGTTGATGTTGCCACGGTAACTTTAAAACACGCACGTGCGATTTAAACACGCTAAGGCGTACTTTAAATAGGTAAAATGGTTCACCAATAAAAAAAATTGTTATTGGCAATCTGATATGATGTCCATAAATCGTCACCAATGATTTTTAATCCGCATATTTCAGATTCAACTCACTGAACTGAAGTTTTATTGAAAACACAGTTGAATTTGTAAAATACATTTATACGGATAAATGTTATAAATTGGAAAAATTGAGTTTTTTAATTAAAATTGAAGATGAATAATAACCATTACTTTTTTTGTAACATTACTAGAGTTAATTATTTAAAATTCGCATTATTTCATGTGGCTGTAACCAAGCCGCTATTGCTTATGATCTCAGTATAGCATCCATGTGATAAGGAAGGTATCCATTTAAAATAACCATTATAATCTTGTCTACTTGTGTGCCTAAGTGTTTCTTTAAATTGGTGGTTAATTGAATTATTAGACCTTGTGCAATTTAGTTTGTTTTCATGATATATTTACTATGAATGACAATTTTGTTAAAAATTAATTTCATTTTGTTTCACAGTTATTAATTTTCTTTGATGAAAATATATGTTGTGGATTTCACTAATTATCCAAATTCCAAAAGTTCAAGGAAACATCACTGGTAAATATTCACTTAAATACAGTTTCTTGTGAAAAAATTGTCATTTTAGTAAGGTGTGTTTTCAATAGATGTCAAAGATAACAGTTAAATACAATCATAATGCCTTATGATATCTACCATTATTAAAGCATAACAGCAAATATTCAGATTTTTTATATCTGTACTTGAAGTTTGACATCACATTTTTTTACTTAGTTTACTTCTTTTTACTCATGTTTGTTTCTTATAAAATGTAGGTATGTTCGATCATCTCATCACAATCTAAACATTTTTTTTCTACGACCGTGCGTTTCAACCCACTTTCCCGCACGCATTTTAGCTTTGAAAGTGTCACTTTCCCTCACTAGTGCACTATTGCGGGAAAGTGAAATTATGCAAATTTTAACCTTATTAGATAGTTTTTTACTTCAGAAGTTATAACTATTGTTACAACAGGCGAATAATTAATAGTCCATCAAATAAAATCTACATCTTTTCTAGCTTTTTCTCACATTTTTAATTTTTTGAAAATATAAAATAATGAAGATATTTTGATATAACCCTGTACATTAATTAAAATAGTGTCATAAAATAACTATCAAACCACCCGGGTTTGATATAAGAAAAATATATCAAATGAAATTATTTCATCTACAAATGACTTAAAACCGTTGCCGTCACCGTGATCGTCATCTTTATGTAACCTGCAACCGATGCTATCCTCATCAACGTTATTTACTTACCAGTTAACACCAAATAACTCCATTGGACCGGCAATTTAAGTAATTTACAGAATGCTACAAATTGTGTTTCTAATATCAATATTTATAATGTTAATAATAGTTTTTGGTTAAAGTTTTGTATAGGTATGTATGTTGAAATAAAATAACTTTTGAAAAATGGGTTGGTATATTTCTCTGTATATACGGTCGTAGAAAAAATAATGTTCCTAACTCATGTGTTAAGTGCCTTTTCCGCCCTTGGCCGCTTGCCCGAACTCCGCTCCGCGTCGTCCGGGTCAACTGCAGTCGCGTGCGGGAAAGTATCACTTTCCGCACTATAACTATTTTTTCCAAGCATATTTCCTACTTGCCTGAACATAGACACTCTTTTTCACTAGATTTTTATTAGTTCCTAAACTAAATGATTTATTATCTAAAAATCCTACATTTTCTTTCACAGTACCTACAGTTGTAGAAACTGCATTAATGATAAATGGTTGTGAATACAATGGTAAAATACACATTATCCATTTTCAGCAATAAGTTATGCTTACCTTGAATAAAATTTTGAAATAAATTTCATTCATATATTTATAGATTTCAAATTTTAAAGTGAAGTTACAATAAAATATAATGTATTAAATAATAGTATATTATTAAACGAGCAATTTATGATAGCCATAATTCACGATGGGTGACGTTTGCGTCACGAGCCGCAGGCGAGGGGCGCAAGTAACCCAAGTGAATTATGGCCATAAATTGCGAGTAGAGTACTATACTTTGTCCACGACACTTAATTTATTTATTAATAAATAAAAGTCAGTAGCGATTTGGCATATTACTAACCTCAAAATGTTGTGGCAGCTACTTCAAATAATTTGACATATATAGAGATGGGCGATACTGTAGAAAGTATCAATACAACGCACCGTTATAAATATATTGTTTTGAAATACTTAATATTAGAAAATATCGTTATGAAAAGTATCAATACTAAAAATTACAATATTTTATAGATACGATATATGTCAGAAACAAATTTCCTGAACAAAATACACAGATTTAATAGTTTATTTCATATTGTACCACCATCTCTAGTCGTGTATTATGAACCATAATTCACGACAGTTGATATATATGGGTACCATATACCTTTAGTTAGGAGGTAAAATATTGACTTATTATTAGGTGGTCGTGGACAAATGTTATAATACATTGAAATGATATTCCGTTACATGGAATACTTGTTACCTCATGTTTTTTTTTAAATATTTTGATTCAGATTTATTTTAGGTTATTCCGAACAATTTTATGTAAACTTCGAATATTTTAGATGAAAAAATATAATACAAATTTGTAAAAATACTTGTACTGGCTAATTAAAACCGTTTATGGTGAATTATAATGGAACATTTGTTTTATTATAACTAATTAGCATTTACTTATTACGATTTATAAATAAATAAGATTTTGTGATTAGGGGTAATATTAAGAAGTGTGAATTTTATAAAATAAATCATCGTCCCACTATGTTTTTCCACACATTTTGAATTAATGACGTCTTGGTGCTTGGTGCGAAAATTGTACTTGCAAAAATGTGATATTTATATAATTATATATCGCGTTTACCTAAAAAATGGAAATAAGATATGACAAGTATATTTCAAATATAGAGATTCTACCAAAAGTGTAACACCTTGTGAGGTAAATGGAAGCTATATTCCATTACCTTTGATTAGTACCCTAATGTAAAATACACTAAGGATTTATTGCATTCAACAGAGTTCAATATCTAGTTATTTTAATCGGAATTCAAATATAGTATATTAAAGTATAAGTGGATAGTATCCACGAATGCTTCACGCTATTTTTTTTATTAGTGCACTTTGAAATTATAAAAACTGGTATCTATTACTACTAAAACAACAAGAAATGGAAATGAGAACTAATAATGTAAAATGGTTGAATTGCGTTGTCATGGAAATGAGAAAAACATAAACCAATTTGGATTTTGATGGAAGTTCCACCTCATTGAGTTCTGAGAATGTTAATAGTATTAATTTAAATACCATTTTCTCCGATTTGAAAAATCGAAATGTGAATATCTCAAACAATACCAACTGTACTTTCCATTTCCATTTATAAAATTGAAATTCTTGAATATTGTTCGAATGAAGGTTTTGACGTTACAAAGTACTCCTGTCAGATCAATAGTAAAAAAATGTCATTTAGACTTCATTTATCGAGTTGTTGAAGTTGCCATGGTAACTTTAAAAAACGCGCGTGTTTGAAAGTTCGATTTAAACACGTTGAGGCGTGCTTTAAATAGGTAAAATGGTTCACCAATAAAAAGTAGTATATTAAAGTATAAGTGGATATTAAGGTCTTTAAAACACGCGCGATTTTTGGAGCACGACGGCGAAGCCGGAGTGCTCGAAATAGAGCAAGTGTTTTAAAGACCAGTTATCCACGAATACTTTACGATATTTTTTTTTATTGGCGCACTTTGAAATTATAAATACCGGTCTATAACTACTACACGTTTTTTCAAGAAATGGAAATCATAGATGGAAAAGTCAACTAAATGTCAAATGGTTGAATTCGTGACGTATATGATGTACACCTTGCGTTGTCATGGAAATGAGAAAAACATAAACTAATTTGTATTTTGATGGAAGTTCAACCTTATTGAGTTCTGTGAATGTCAATAGTATTAATTTAAATACCAATTCCTAAGATTTGAAAAATGGGAACACACTGAGGCGTGCTTTAAATAGGTAAAATGGTTCACCAATAAAAAAAAATATATCTTCACCTCAAATATTGCCGACGTCACTAAACACTCACACCGTCACTAACCAACATAAACAGTACAGGCATCAGGCATTCGGATTTTTCAATTCTGAACTGAATAACTGGAATATTCAGTTCATTTCTCATGGTTATTCCAAGGCTAAGAGAGGCACGTGCAAATACAGGAAACGCGTTATGACGTCATCGAAATTTATTCGTACCTTTCCATTTCTCGGACAAACTCGTCTTCATGAATTTAACTTTTTTTTCCCGATCACCTAACCAAAAAACTCTTATGCCAAAAGTCAACAGAACTGGAACAACTGTTTAGATGTTCAGTATCTACCCGATTGCAGCGCTACCTATCTTAAATAATCGTGAATCTGAACCATCAAGCTACTCACAAATCATTTTTTCAAAATCGGACCAACCGTTTAGGAGAAGTTTAATATGAACCAGATTGCAGCTTCAGCTGTAACTGCGTAACCTTTTGTCTGACGTTCGAAAGACGACTGAAATATCATCATTTAACAACCAATTATAACAATTATATTATCAATGAGACTTACTATTTTATCGATACAAACGTGGAACGTCATTTGGATCATACGGACGCAAGACTGAATGTTTTTCATGAGATTGTTGTTTTTACCATCTTCTTCGCGATTTTTCCATATTTTAATATTGTTTAAACCTTCCCTGGACTACGATAAACATTTCAAAACCAAAATCAGCTAAATAAGCGCAGCCGTTCTCCAGTTTTAACAAGACAAACTAACAGCAATTGTTGTTGTAGCAACTAGCAGTTGTGTGTGATGAATAAGTAGACAAATCCAGCGGTTAAGAAAGCGACTTGTCGAAACGATCAGATTTGTGCTTTAAAGCATCCGTTTTTAGTTCATATAAAACATAGGAGAGAATTAGCCGAGAGCAAAAATTCCAACGGTAGTATTTTCATAGTGTCTATTGTATGTGGAGATATCTCGAAAAACTTCAAAGAATTGCCAAATATATTTCATTCAAACCATACAATGACATAGGATAGAACCGGTGGAACCGGAAGTCGGCCATCTTTGAAACTATTTTAGTTAAAATGATCGTATCCGAAAAACGTGGAAATTTTCATGATCTTACTATAACTATTTTGCCATATACAGATTGTTTAAAGTCGTCGTGGGACACCCTGTATAGTATACCACTCCTCGCTGCCCTTCTACTCTGTTATTATCCGGCGCTTAAGGTACGTTTTCCTACACATCCGCAGGTCCCTAACGACTTCGACAAAAGTATAGCAACGTTTATATTCGTCGACGAATTTTACAAAGAGATGTTTTCCTCTGATCGGATCTTGTTAAATATTAGTCAACGAATCTCATTTTATAGAAGTTACTCTTACGTTAATAACTATTGTATTATTATACAGTGTGGAAACCACTTATGGAATAAAACTCTTTGTCATCATTTTAGAAAATTATAAAAAATGCCGAGGCACGTCAACTTTTGAATTGAGTTGTGCGTTATGTGAACATAAATGTAAATGTACAGGGTGATTCACGCAAGTATGCCATAGTCGGTGTTGTTTTTTTTTAATGAAACACCCTGTATATTTGCATATTTTTGAAATCCTCTTAATGCACCGATTCCAACAAACTAAATAATGTATGGTCAATTATGAATTATACAGGGTGAAATTTTTATTTTTACAGTTATTAAACACATATAAAAAAAAATGAAAAAAAACACATGTACATAAAATACCTGATGTATTCGATTTTAATACATTATAATGAATGCTCAAAATGCTCTGCACCTAATTGTTATTGGCAATAGCCTCCTATAGTCAGTCTCCTATAGAACTCCTCCTCAACTTTGTTTAAAGTTTGAGGTGAAATATTCCGTATTTCTGTAGTTATCCTGTCTTTGAGGCCTACAATGCTAGTTGGTTGTGTTGCATATACTTTGTTTTTGAGATCAGTTCTTGAGATGAAAAAATCCAACGGCGTAAGGTCTGGCGATCTAGCTGGCCACTCAATAGTACCTCTTCGTCCAATCCATTTATTGGGGAAGATTTCATCTAAATAAGTTCTTACCATTAAAGCATAACGGGGTGTTACCCCGTCTTGTTAGAACCAAACATTTTCATTTGGTAAGCTAGGATCTATTGCGTTGGGATATAAGTTTGCCAACGCAGGAGTAACTTCATTTCTAAGCATATTTAAATATTTTTCAGCTGTCAAATTTCCATCTATAAATATAGGACCAATGATATGGTCGCCTATGATACCGGCTCAAACGTTCACCTTTTGAGGGTACTGAGTATGTGTCTCAACGCATCCAATTAGGATACTCTGCTGACCAATATCTACAGTTCTGTCGGTTTACCTCTCCATTCAATGTGAATGTTGATTCGTCAGAAAAAAGAATGGTACCAAGAGCTATCTCATTTCTGTTCAGCTTATTCATCAATCTTTCGCAGAAGTCCATTCTACGATCTGGATCGTCTTCTGTTAACTCCTGCACAAAAAATAATTTGTAGGGATGAAGTTTTTCTTTATGAAGACATCTTAGAACAG
>CAJUYG010005446.1:0-13909 GCA_910591675.1 Galerucella calmariensis | reverse complement strand
TTGTCATCAGTGTGAATACGCATATGCTTACTTAAATAATCTTTCGTCGAAAAAGATTTAAAACAAATTTCACATTTAAATGGTTTTTCACCGGTGTGAATACGCATATGATTAATTGAATTTCCTTTCGTTGAAAAAGATTTAAGACAAATTTCACATTTAAATGGTTTGTCTCCAGTGTGTATACGCATATGTGTATTTAAATTTTCTTTCTTTGAAAAAGATTTAAAACAAATTTTACATTTAAATGGTTTGTCTCCAGTGTGTATACGCATATGTGTATTTAAATTTACTTTCATTGAAAAAGATTTTAAACAAATTTCACATTTAAATGGTTTGTCACCAGTGTGTATACGCATATGTACGCCTAAGTCTCCTTTTGTTGAAAAAGATTTTACACAAATTTCACATTTAAATGGTTTGTCACCAGTGTGAATATGCATATGTTGAACTAAGTTATATTTAAATGTAAACAATTTGAAACAAATTTCACATTTAAATTCTCTTTTCCCGATGTGAATATGCATATGCTTAGTCAAATTTCCTTTCGTTGAAAAATATTTAAAACAAATTTCACATTTGAATGGTTTTTCACCAGTGTGAATATACATATGATCACTTAAGCGTCCTTTCTTTAAAAAATATTTACAACAAATATCACATTTGAAATGATTTTTACGAGAAATATTGGGGCACAATTGGCGAACATTTTCAACAATTCTCCGTGAGTGTGGCTTGCAATTATCAATACTGTTGAACTGAGCACAGTTTTTGGTTTCCTCCAACTCTTCTTTCACATTATGTTCAGCCATTTCAATGTCACATTTTATTTCCTCATTTATATTGTCCAAGTTACCAGTATTGCTACTATTTAATTGAACCTTACATTTCTTATTCCTTATAGAATGTATTGAATAGTGATGAAAATATTCTTCTTGTTTTGTATATAAATTTCCACAAACTGCACAGATAATAATACATCGTCTCTTTATATGTTTCCCTATCAATGGACTTCCTATAAATAAAACATAAATTAAAAGACACACCAACAATAATTGTAAGGAAATACTAGAAAATATTTATTAAATAAGAAAAAAAGTAAGTGGATTATAATTTATATAAAAAAACAGGCTCCTTAGCGGGGTGATTTGTAGGGTACTTTGTTTTATACCTCATAATAGATTTTAAACAATTTATTTTATTGTTTATCACCACACAAAGAATGTGCTAAAGCACTTGAACAATCTTGTTTCTTATGGTAGTAACCCTGACAGTTGCAGCATCTTGGTATATCTAAATCTGATAAATGATCTGCTTAGAATCAACTATTTTTATTCTAGACTGTCTCATTTTAGTTAACTCTACATCATATCCAACTTTAGTTTTCAAAGTATTTTCTAAAATTTCTGTTCAAGCATCTAACAATAACAGATTCCAAGTTAGTTGTTTTTAAATGTTGTACACCTATTCACAGGTTATTTAGTTCAATGCTTTTTTCAAGATATTCTTTTGTTTTTTCACAATTTTGATGCACTTTTGGTTTTATTATAATCCTGGGTACCTACATTATTTTTCATCATCAATTTTTTTTCTTTCATATCAGCAGAGGATACCTAGTGACGGGGGTCCATTTAAACTTATTTGTTCATTTATTGTACAATATTTTCAGGCCAGACTTTTCTTTTTCAGTTTTCATTAAAAATAAAAACATACTAAAACTTAGTTTTGCAAAGTAACCATCTTTTTATGTAAATAACCTATAACTTATGTAGGTACTTAAAACTTCTCTACATATGATTTTTGTAATTTGATACACACACTTACCTTTGAGTCTAGTTCTTCTCAATTTTCCATGTAAATAGTTAAAGTTATATTCAATGTTCTCAATAATATTACTTTCTTGTTTAATTAACACATTAGATTCTTCTAAAATTACATCAGTATTTAAATCGACATTTACCTCTTGTTTAATTGGTCTTATCACATTCGTTTCTTCAGTTAAACTTTTTATAAGGTTCATACTATGCACCTCTTGATCAAGTTCTTGTTTAAAATCCATATCAAAAGTATATTCCTCAATATCAATTTCATCCTTAAATATAAGAAGAGTTGCCTGTTTAATATCCATTATATAAATAATAATAACATATTAACCAGTAATGTGTACTCGCATATTATAGTCCGTAGCGGTTTTCAGATTTCATGGAATCTGTTTCGTATAAACGGACCACTTGTCATTGTCAATATTACCATTGTCTAAACATTTTTAGAGAATGATGTTAGAATATCTTACCTTTGTTCCTGGCGTTTCTGCAGCTTCCAAAGGCATTTGGATGAATAATTTTTTTCGGTTCAGATTGAGTAAGTGTGTCGTGGGTTCAGATTATTTTAATTCACAATAAGCAATTAAGCAAACAACAAACAATAAACAATGGCATATCAAAGAGAAATATAATGACAAATGACAAGTAGTGCCAAAACCAGATGATCTGGGACTCTGCACACTATAGAATTCTACCAGTCACTTTCTACAGTAGATAACTATTATTCCAGTCGACAACAGCCATAAATCTCACTCTGTTTTCTGTCGACAACTCTTCTTTTATTTCTGACATTACCATCGATCTGTAGCTTTTATGTAGTTTTTTTTTGGTCGCAACGTGCCACGACATTGTTAAGGCTCTGGTAAAGGCGAAGAAAAAAAGATTTAGACAACCAAACGTAAGTAAAAACTTAATTCCTTTAATCCTATTCACCTATAACCCGCTTTTTAGAGTTAGGTTAGAGGTTAGAGAGTTAGGGCGAAATGGAAGAAAACTCGGGGGGCCCATTAGGGGCCCCTCGTGACAAACCTCCGGATATTCCAACAAAGTATATATACACCGTATATAGTTATTGTTGAAAGCAAGGATAAAAATGTAGCTTCACTGCACCCAATCGCGGTCGGCAGAATTCTTAAAAACAACAAAATCAACGGGGTAATAAAAGTAACAAGAAAAGGTACGAACCGGATAGGAATAGACTTCAAGAGTCATAAAGCCGCTAATGACTTTATGGAAAACGAACTATTAGGCCAGCAAAACTGGAATGGAATGATCCCTGCGACACTGGTTTCATGCAGAGGCATAGTAAGAGGAGTGGAGCTAGACACTTCAATGGAGGAAATAATTGAACAAGGTAAATCAAACATGAGAATATTAGGAGCAAGGAGGCTAAATAGAAAGATAGCTGAGAATACTTATATACCAAGCGAAACGGTCTTGATCACTTTTGAAGGTAGAAACATGCCAAAGAGCATAGAAATAATCTATTATGAATTAAGAGTACAAGTATACGTAGGTCCAGTAATACAATGTTTTAACTGCTTGAGATTTGGACATTCTCAAAAGATTTGTAGGGTTAAAGAGAGAAGCAAGAGATGTGGAGATAACCATTGTGAAGAAGAATGCAGGAAGGAAATTCAATGCATATACTGCAAGATGGGACACAAAGCAACGGACAGAATAAATTGCGAAGAATATAAAAGACAAAAAGAGATTAAAGAACTGATGACATACGGAAACATATCTTTCTATGAAGCGAGTAAAAGAATTCCAAGACCAGACAGTAAAAACCAAAATGAATATACATATGACAAAAATGCTTTCCCTAGTATGCCTTCCACCAGTCACAATCAGAATAACACAATCACAGTGGCAGAGAGACGACAGAACAGCACAACATCAAAAACATACACCAGTATAGTAAAAACCCCAAGAAAACGTATAGCCACATCCCCAGGAATACAATACGAT
Source organism: Galerucella calmariensis (assembly GCA_910591675.1). NCBI lineage: Eukaryota > Metazoa > Arthropoda > Insecta > Coleoptera > Chrysomelidae > Galerucella > Galerucella calmariensis. The sequence goes on along the minus strand of CAJUYG010005446.1, from coordinate 10,115 downwards.
AAAATAGCCCACAATAGCTGCCTATTCCCAACAACATGCAGAACTCCGAACAACAAAGATAAAAGACACACATCTCCAGTGAACTCAAATCAAGAAAATACAAGTCACAACATGGATGAAGAAATGACAGAAATAGTAACAATAGGTGATTTTCTTAAAAATTTATTAAGTCAGACAACGCTAACACCACAAGAAATCGATAGAGTCATAGAAGCAACACAGACAATGGCAAATAATGAAAACAGCTCTGAATTCTACAATACTAGACACGCTAATGAAATCCCTAATAGTCCCACTGTCTCAGATGGTGCGGATTCCACTTATTAACAGAACTAACAAAATTAAAAATAATACAGTGGAACGTCTGCAGTGCACTTGCAAGGTTAGATTCAATAAAAATACTTCTCTCTCAGTATCAGGCAGATATTCTGTTGTTAAACGAAACAATTTTAGACAGGACAAAAAGGCTGAACATTGTACACTATACAACCATAAGACAAGACAGATATGATGGATATGGAGGTAATGCAATACTCATTAAAAAGAACATTCCATATACCATTAAAAATCTACACTTGAATATCCCTGAAGAATGTCAAATATTGGCCATAAAGGTCAAAGATCTAACAATAGCTACAATGTACTGCCCACCAGATATACCTATAAGTAGCATGCAATATGAAGAAATTTTTAACTAGCTGGATCAACCGTTTATTTTAATGGGGGACTTAAATGCCCAACACCAGCAATGGGATCGGGCATTGCAAACCCAAGGGGAAGGAACTTGATGAAAACTATTAATGAGTCAAATTTAGTATATCTAAATGATGGAACAAGAACTCGCATTACCCCGCCTCACCAAAACAAGAGTTGTCCAGATATAACATTATGCTCAAATACCATGGCTAGTCACTGTCACTGGAGAACAATAGAAGACACAGATACAAGTGATAATGTCCCAACATTAACAGAAATAAACATAAACAATCATTTACCTACATATGAGACAACAAGAAGGTCAAAGTGGAACATCAAAAAAGCTAACTGGGACCAATACTTTTTAAGCTTTGACACGGGAAAAAAATATAACTCATACCAAGAAATCAAAGAGGAAATAGAAAAGGCAGCAGAACAAGCCATCCCAAAAACCAGCACACAACCAGTAGGAAAATGTAGAATAAGAAAACCAAAATGGTGGGACATACAGTGCGAAGAAGCAAGCAAGGAAAGGAAGGAGGCGCTAAAAGAATATAAATGCTCAGCAAGCGAAGAGAACTACCTAAAATATAAAAATTCAGCGGCCAGAACTAGAAGAATCCCAAAACAAAAAAAGAAAGCCAGCTTTATTGAGTTTACGGAAAGCTTGAACAGAGACACACCAGTAAGCAAAATATGGAAAATCATTAGAAAGTTCTCAAACAAGAAGGACTACTCCCAGCACGCTTCCCTAGAAGAGAATTGGATAACAGACATGCTTAATGCAATTGCACCTCCCTTTATTCCAACAGAAGATCAACCGGAACAGAGCAACCCGATACCATCCAAACCATTCTCAACAAACGAATTGAACCTGATACTTAGAAGCAAACAAGATTCAGCACCAGGGCTGGACGAAATAACATACAGCATGATCAAAAATATGCCTGAAAAGGTTAAAAATCAGTTACTAGAAATCTACAACAAAATTCTGGCGGGAAAAGTTGACATACCTGAAGATTGGAGAAAACAAGTAGTTGCACCCATCTTAAAACCAGGAAAGGCGCCAAACGTATATACTAGCTATAGACCAATAGCAATGGAATCATGCATAGCCAAAATTATGGAAGCAATGGTCAAGTCCAGATTAGAATACCACATAGAAAGCAAAGACATACTAGCAACGGAGCAATACGGATTCCGAGCAGGCAAAGGAGTTCAAGAATGTACAACGAGATTAACTACCGAAATTTATTACAATATTACTGAAAACAGGAAAGTAGTAGCGGTATTCTTGGACATTTCAGCAGCCTATGATAACGTACTAATTCCTAAAATGATAGAATACCTCAACAAGTCAAAGATAAATTCTGATATCACACTATTCATACATAACCTTCTTAAGAGCAGAGAAATATATATTAGATCTCCAAACTCGTACAAAACAGTAGGGCCCCAATGGGCGAACAAAGGACTCCTACAAGGATCGCCACTGAGTCCTATTCTTTTCAACCTGTACACAGCGACACTAGCAGAAAACATGGAAGATGATGTGAACATAATCCAATTTGCTGATGATATATTGGTATGGTGTAGTAACCAGAAGTTGGAATCATCCATCAAAAAAATACAAGCATCTCTAAATAAAATGCAGAATTGGATGATTGAGCATGGATTTTCAGTGTCTCCTTCTAAATCAAAGGCCATTATATTCACAAGAGGAAACCTAAGAAGGTCACCACCTAACCTAACCATCAACAACGAAAACATTGAATGGGTCAAGGAAGCAAAATACCTGGGAATAATCTTTGATAACAGGTTAAATTGGACAAAACACATAGAACATGTGTGCAACAAAGCAACAAAACGAATAAACGTAATGAAAACATTAACCAGAGTATGGTGGGGTGCAGACCCTAAAATTATGTTGAATGTATATAAGGCAATTGTTAGATCTCATCTTGACTATGGATCAACACTAATATTCAAAAGTTCCCAAAAAAACATGGAAAAGCTAGATAGAATACAATTTCAAGCACTTCGCACAGTAACAGGATGCATGAGATCCACCCCCACTAATGCGTTATTGGGAGAAACAGCAGAGTTGCCTTTACAGGAAAGGAGATTATGGTTATGTGCAAAAGCGTCACTGAAGTGGATGGCACAAGAAAACAACATAACAAATGCCAGTCTCATGAAATTTTATGAACTATACAATGAATCGCCGAGATACTGGCAAAACCTCACACCTCCAACACCAATAGAAGGATTTGACCTAGCATTAATGTACATAGGAGAATTGAAAAGAACTAACAAACTACCCTGCTATGAAGGAACTTATGAAGCACAAATAAAGGAGATAAAATGGATCGATTCAAAATTAGCAAAAGGTGACCCAGCATGCAAAACAAAATTAACAGACATACTAAATGCGAAATTTAAGAACATGACAACAATGTACACAGATGCATCATTAGACCCAACAATCAAGAAATGCGGAATAGGGGTTTACTGTCCTAGCTTACAAATAGTACTTAAAAAAAGACTGAGAGACAATACCTGCATTTGCACTGCGGAGATGCTAGCTATAAATGAAGCACTTAAATTTGGAGAAAGGAATAAAATCCATTCGATGTTGATTTTATCAGACTCGAAAAGCGCCATTCAAAAAATATCGGGAGCTAAAATATCAGCAAAAATAGATTCCAACACAATAAAAACAAAAGAACTGATGTTTAGAATGGAGGAAGAGGGGAATAGGATACAATTAATGTGGATCCCAGGACATTCGGGGATTCCAGGAAATGAAAAGGCAGACAAGGGGGCAGCAGAAGCAAGAACGTTAACCAAAAATGGCAATAACAAACTACATTATGCAGAAATTACAAACAACATCAAGGATAGGATTTGGAAAGAATGGGTCTCCAACTACCAAAAAGTAGGAAGACAGAAGGGACAGAAATATACTATGCTAAACCCCATACCGGCCATACCAACAAAGAAGCCTTGGTTCAGTGAGACTAGATATAAAACAAGATCTCACATTACTACTCTATGTAGAATGAGAACATCTCACTGTTGGACACCAGCTCACCTAAATAAAATTAATATGAAAGAGAGTGCCCTATGCGACTGTGGGGAATATGGAGATCTCAATCACATAATTCTCAATTGCCCAAATCATCAAAATAGTACAGAATTATATAAAAAACTTATCAAATACACGAAAGGGCCAATATACGTTAATAACATTCTTAGTTATCCCAATTCAGAAGAAGCTCGTATACTTATCAAATATTTGATTGCTAGTAATATTAAGCTTTAGATGCATGTTCGCTTGCTTATTGCTTGATGTAGAGTACGCATGAAACATTTTAAGTAATTTTACAACAAACTAATTAACTAATTTCCCTTAGGTAATCCTGTACCAAAATTTCCCATATTCCTGGCGTGACCTTGTGATAGTTCTGGACCCGCCACAGAACGAGAAGAGTGTAAAAACCATAGAGAAATATAATATAATGAGAGTTGTCGACCCTGTAGTAACAGTTGGCATCACGTCGATCGAAGCGCACCAGGAAGGGTTGTTGGAACTAATTTCTTAGGGCGGGATATTTAAATTGTTTAGTTTGGATTGTAATGTAAATCTCACAATTTGTCTAAAAATTGTTTATTATATAATTATTTCATTACAAAAAATTGAAACTAATTTCATTTTTTCTAATGAAATGATTATAATTAATAAACAATTTTAAGACACATAAATTAGATAAATGAGAAATCAACACTAATTTAAAATTTTTATTAAACTGCACATAATAACAACAAATAATCTACATCTATATTATTATCATCAATTCATCGAACATTTACATATTATTAATCACAAAATAACATATTTTTACTAAACTTACATTAGGTATATTTAAGAAAGTTAATCCAATATCACATCCAATTGCACATTATTTTGATATTATTCACAACAACTGCAAAAATTTGAATAAAAAGGAGTTAGAAAGTGGATTCTCAATTTCTATGAAGACAGGAACAGTTCTGAAACAAAATAAATAAAATGCATTTGTTAGGTAGATGAGTTTCTTTCATTTCACAGGCAATAGCTACAGTATTTTCAAAAGCTTGGGTATTATTATTATGTTCAACTACTTTTGGTAGTAGTGTATGATCTAAGGATTGCAAAGGTAAAACAAATCTAATAAGTATTTTGCATAATGAACCTGTTATGATCTAAGGATTGCAAAGGTAAAACAAATCTAATAAGTATTTTTCATAATGAACCTGTGAATGCATTATTATTAAATTGATCTATACACAACCTTTGATCCTTTGATGTAGAAAAAAATTCTAAAATGTTGTACTTTGATGTTCACTTTGATTAATATCAGATGGAAATTTGAAAAATGTTTTATTACTACAAATTGCGAAGTGGCCAAAAATATTTACTAAGTTACAATTTTTGCAATACAACTATGACGTATTATATTTGGTGATAATGTTTTAAGGGTTTACTTACTTTTATTTCCCTAATTAGAACTGAAATCCTAAATAAATTTATAAATAAACTAATTTTAAATCCGACTCACCATTTTGTAGAATAATTATTGACACTTTCACTATCATTTCACTATGACTTTGACAAGCAGAAGCTAGATTCACACCAGCCAATGTATGATTGATTTTGTATATTTTCATTTTTAATGACTTAAAAGTTGATATACTAGGATATTTCATGATATTTATCGACATTGAAGGATAAATAGTGAAGTGAAATGTAATTTATAGTATTTTAAACCATTTTATTCTATTTCCCTTTTGTAAAAAGTCTTGTAGTTCTCACGACCGAAGCGACTCGATGCGCGGGTCAGTTGCGCAGAAACGTTGTGCCTTATGCCGCCTATACTTCAATCCGTCTCTTTTATTTTGTCTATGGTAAAAACCTTTGTTAAACCTTATCCTTCCCGAAGAGCATGGGTCAATCCTAGACGCACGTAACAGTGCACTCTTCGCGAAAATACATCTTAGAAAGAACCTGGCCGGATGCAGCAAAGCAAGAGGCCAAGAACCAGAAGAAGAAGAAGAAGCTTTTATGTAAATATTTCATAGTTCTCATTGTAGCTATGCTAAGTTTTTTGTGATAATTTGAAATTTTCGACGTGGGTAACCATAGAGAAATATAATGAGAGTTGTCGACCCTGTAGTAACAGTTGGCATCACGTTGATCGAAGCGCACCAGGAAGGACTGGCGGAACTAATTTTTGAAGGCGGGATATTTAAACTGGTTAGTTTGGATTGTGGGTAGGTGAATTTCACAATTTGTCTAAAAATTGTTTATTATATAATTATTTCATTACGAAAAATAAAATTATATTTTATTTTTTCTAATGAAATGATTATAATTAATAAACGATTTTAAGACACATAATTTAGATAAATGAGAAGTCAACACAAATTTAAAATTTTTATTAAACTGCCATAATAACAACAAATAATCCACATCCATATTACTATCAATTTATCAAATATTTATATATTATGAATCAAAAAATAACTTATTTTTATCAAACTTACTTTATATTTAGGAAAGTTAATCCAATATCACATTAAATTGCACATTATTTTAAAATTATTCACAAAAACAACAAAAAGAAAGTAGATTCTCCATTTCTATGAAGGCAGGAATAGGTCTGAAACAAAATAAATAAAACACAGTACCGTAAGTTACAAAGAAAAAACATCATTTTTATTTGCTAGTCCGCTTACTACTCATATTATGTTTTAATTTATAAGGTGACAAACTTTTTTGAGCTAAGTTTAACCCTATCCTCAGTAGAATTCCAATTTTTATGCCTATAGCTTTGTCGCTAGACACATCCAAAGTCAATTGTTCTTATAGAGCTATTTCATCAAATAACAAGGCACAATTTTCATCAATATGCTTCATTTTCACAACCCTTTCCTCAAGCATATCAAAAATTGCTTTATTAATTCGTTTCAAATGGCACTGATCGTAGAAGTAACTGTAAAGTAGATTTATTGGGCAAAGATATAAAATGTTTCAAAACATCATCTTGTGGTCCCTTTTTATAAATGGATAATGTTATTGACCACGAGAGTTTATGTTTCTTGCAGTTAACAGTACCTACTACTTTTTTTAAAATCTAAGCCTGCTGGATCTAATTTTCAAATAACTCAGATCTTTATTAATATAATACATTCTTCTTGAGAGATGAATTATTTACACTAAGTTTCATTTATTTTACTTAAAGTACTAGATTCCAAACATAGTTTGTTAGTTAGATGTTCCAAATTGAGTTTGAGTTAGAAAAAATAAGCTTTCATTTTAATACAGGCAATACGGTATTTTCAAAAGCTTGGGTATTATTATGTTCAACTACTTTTGGTGGTGTATTATGTTATGATGCATGATGTAAGGATTACAAAAGTAAAACAAATTTAATAAGTATTTTGCATAATGAACCTATAAATGCATAATTATCAAAATGATCTTCACACAACCTTTGATCATTGGATGTAGAAGGAAGTTCCAAACTTTTGTAGCACTGTTCACTTTGATTAATATCAAATGGAGATTTGAAAAATGTTTTATTCTTACTACAAATTACGAAGTGGACAAAAATATTTACTTCTGCAATACATGACGAATTATATTTAGTGATGACATTTTAAAGGTTCACTTACTTTTATTTCCTTTATTAGAACTGAAATCCTAAATAAATTTATAATATGTAGAACTAATTTTAAATCCTACTCACCATTTGTATATTTATGTATACTATATTTCTTATTGACATTTTCACTTTGACTTTGACAAACAGAAGCCAGATTCACATCAACCAAAGTATGATTGATTTTGTATATTTTAATTTTTATTGACTTAAAAGTTAATATACTAGGATATTCGATGATATTCATCGACATCAAGGGCAAAATGTTGAAGTGAAAGGTAATTTATAATATTTTAAAGTATTTTATTCCATTCTGCTTATGTAAACAGTCTTGTAGTTCTCGCGACCGCAGCGACTCGATGCGCGGGTGGCGGCGCAGAAACGTTATGCCCAATACCGCCTATGCTTCAATCCGTCTCTTTTGTCTATGTGGGATGGGCGGAGTAGAATTCGATGAGACCTCTGGCGGAGAAAATTGTAACTAACGACAACGAGTAAAACAATTCGTTTTGCATTGTTTTTGTATTATATTCATGTCAACGTAATTACCGTGAATTCGTACTTTATTTGTTTAATTTTGTGTCAGTGACAAGTTTAAAACTGTGTTTTTCTATTTAACTCAACTCTCATCATTTCTGAGGTAATATTCTTATATAATCAGAGATATTATGGAAGAGGTTATGTTATTCTATTTTTTGTTTTCATTGCAGATCAAAGAGAAAATAAGTCGGTATTAAAGATTAAAAATATTACTCAATAGAAACCTACCTTCCCTGCAACTTTTGTAGATATAATAGGGAAGAATCTCGGAGTGGGCGACATCTACAATTAATCGTTCGAAATACTCGGAGGGTGAACAACAAACTAACCCAAATGTGTTTATATGGGTGAAGTGTGAGATTTTTATACAATTTTAAGTGATTTAGGTCGAAAGTGATATATTTTTACGTTATTTTATGAACAATAGTTGTTTCAAATAAACATCAAATCTCAAAATGCAGCGGATTGGAAGAGATAATGAGGTAAGATCACGCAAAATGTGCTCAGTTCCTCAATGTACATCATACAGTACTTCGGATATTTCTCTACATAAATTCCCTTTGAATCCCAAGGCAGTAAAGAAATGGCAAAAAATCTTGAAGATAGGGAAGCCTATCTCAAAATACATGCTTGTTTGCAGAAAGCACTTTCTGAAAGAGGTTTTTTTTTTGTGGCAAGTTCAATAATTTTACTATCAGATTCTCTTCACTTCAATTTATATTTTTTATTATTCAATATATAGTTACCTCCACAACACAGAGGGAGCATTTGAAGAATGGATCATTTCCTATACAGAACCTTCCAGTCACTAATTATCAACATACAAAAAAATATATATATGTGGAAGTGACAGACAGTAAGTGAGAACTCAAAACAATTAGGTACTTCTGGTTTATTATTTTTGCTATACCATATTTTATTCTATATTTTTTCATTTAGTCAATTAGTATTATAAATGTTTCTTTATTCGTATTCTGCATAAAATAGATTAAATGATATGAAAAGAAAAATTTGTTTTTATTATTGCATAAAGTCTTCCACCTATTTATAATTATTGTGCAAAACCATACATACCTTTGCTTATATAATGAAACAATAACTTTTTTATATTATTTATTTATTTTTTATTGTGATACAATACATCTTGCATAATATTATCTAGATGCCTGAAAATAAAAACAAACAACACATAAAAGAGAACAGGTAAGTCAAACAGATGAAGCTTTTTTCTCTCCAATCGAAATGGCCGATATGCCATTTTAAAATTAAATTATACAACTTCTCCTTATTTCTTGAATCATACACTGGTGCACCCATTTGTTCTTTTACTTGACCATATCTTCCCAAAAATGTTGTCAAAGCAGAATCCCCTACACCTGCAGGTATTAAAAAAGTGCTGATGTTCAACATATTCAAATGACTTAATTATTGTTCGTTTTCATTGTCTAAAACTTACTGTAGGCAAGAAGATTGAAGTTTTTTTTGTTCAGTTCAGCTGTTGTATTGTATTTCCTTTTTTTTAAATTCCTGGGTGACTAAATGACTAAAATGGTTCTGGCCTACTGATTCTATGTCTTTTTTCCTTTCCCTATTTTTGAGCCAGAGATCAGTACAGCTTACTGGTTTTAGCATCTCATATCTGAAACATGAAAAAGAGAGGAGGCAAACAGGGATGTGTGGTTTTGAAATCATCTACCTACTTTCTTTCTTAGGTAATTGAGAAAACTTATTTACCTGTTAATATAAATCAATGTAGCAATAATATCCTTGCAGTGTCCTCCTAATCCTTCTTTACAGGAACATTGACAAATCCAGGACTCACTGAGTTTTATAATAGGGGATTGTAATATTGTTGGAGATCTCATACATAAGCTTTTAATAACTTTTTCATTGGAACCTCACCTTCATTAATTGGCCGAACACGTTCACCAACAATCCAGAATATCCGAAATTGATATATCTACTTTCACAGGCATTATTAATAGATATCTTATGACAAAAATCCAGCAATACAACACAAAAATTTCGAAAACGAAGCTAATATCAAATGACAGAATATTTGTTGTTCACCCTCCGATCCGACATTTTGGATTTCGCAGCGCCATCTCGCGGTTCGTGATTTTTCCCTATTGTATCAAAAATAAAATAAAAACACGAAATCAGACCTAAAACTAA
>CAJUYG010005445.1:0-13910 GCA_910591675.1 Galerucella calmariensis | reverse complement strand
CTGTGACCTTTTCGCGTGCTGTCAGACAATAAGAAACAGACTATAAATCAGTAAACCTCATGTAATTCTTTAAATGTGACGATTTAAGTAAGTAAATAGAAATATGTAATTATATTCTTACATTGCCTGCATACTTGCTGCCAACATCAAAACAAAGTCCATAGCAATACCTGTACTTTTTTCCTATAAATGGAAAAGAATATATCAATCTTTTAATTAAATCTCGAGGCTTCTGATAAACAATATTGCTAACACAAAATGAATGCTTTATTAAGCCTATGATATATGATAATGATTAAAGCCGTTGAGTGAAATTATGTTTATCACTCGAGATTTAAGCTAATTCACAAACATTATAAACACCAACAACGGAAAACCAATACTTATAACGTTGAATGTCAAGCTACATCCTCAATCAATCTGCTAGCGAAGTGGCACTTCAGCACGCGTGCTGCGAAACGGATACCCATCCTCAATCCTGTCAATTCAGTCTGCCTGAATGTTATCGCACATGCGCATTTTCATTGTTATTTTAAGGTAACGAGGTAATTAAAAAAGTTCAACCTGTGATTATTCTCGTAAATAAAAGCAGTTACTACTTATCAAAGACAACAAATTAATATAATTACGATGTTAGAAAATAATGTATGTTTGTTTACGAAGATAATAGAATAAAATAGGGTTAGGGTACCTAAATTATTTTCCCCATGATTGAATGCGCACAGGGTGTTCAATTTAAAAAAAGATAAGTTTGGTTCATCCTGCCAATATGGGTGGCCCTGTATATTTGAATATATTTTCAAAATATGGTCCTATATATGACTTAGCTTTTGTCTAATTAAAGTTTTTTCGTATCTTTCATAACAAGTGAGTAATTGGACTTCCTCGCACAAATGCCGCACCCTGTATACAGGGTGTCCCAGGAGTTCGTACCAAAAATTTGGGAGGTGATAGGAAGACTAAAAATAATGATAGTATTTCATAAAAAAATTTTTCTTTACGCTCTTCGTTAACGAACTATAGGGTTCTAAAGTTGGGAATGGAAAATGGTTTTTTATTTACAATTATTAAATGGCCGATTGGAAATAAGTAATATTTTAACTGTTAATAACCACCACAATTGCACACTTTTTGGCGTGATATACAAGTCTACAACATGAACTCAGGTACCGACTAAGTTTAATGGTGGATGCACTATTTTTTTGTTAAGTAAAACTTATTTCAGTTATAAATGCAACAATTGGCTTTTGTGAACATTTTTAGAGATATCAAGTCCTCTTGTGACATCTCGATAACAATAACGGTTTAAGAGATACGGGCAATTTTATGTAGCACTATTCAACAGAAATTGATATACTGGAAAATATGTGACAATAATTACTAAGAAAAAATTAATTGACTCACCCATATAGTCGTAATTAAATCTAGGCATTTCACAGCTGGTATCACTTAACTTTTCTGGTTTAGCTATAATGTTTCCATTCGGTAAATAAAATGCTTTGGCTGTGGTATTCTCCAGTTTCACCAAATTCTCATTTTCATTCTGGTGTGGCTTAGGATCCATTGGAAAAACATATCTTACTGGTCTAGTCAGTAACATTTTTTCGAATTCCGGATTGTTTTGCATCGTCTAAAAATAAAAAAAGTACTTAAACTAATTTTGTAATCAAATGGATGCCATGTACTTTTTGATGTATTTCTTTGGTACTATTTTACCACCCGAAAACAACATAGCATACAATCCCAAGGGATAATAAGGGTTGATAAGCGAAGGTTAAAAATTGATAAAAAGGTACAAAAAGAATAATTAACTTATGTATGTCGTTTAGATTTTGTTATCTTGGTAGATTAGTGGAATACATATTGCGGCGATTTGTTAATAATTTTCCAAAAATTGTTGTGACAATAATAATTAATTCCAATGACTCAATGCTTTCCCTTTACAACGCTAATAACAGACGGTGAAACATGTTGAATGACGTAAAAAAAATAATGTTGAATAACTACAGGTTCTTGCCTAACTAACCAATTAAATTTGGTAGTAAACTAAGCCAGTTCGCAGGGCTTTGTTACCTTATTGATCTTAAGAAAAAAATGTATTTAAGCAAAACTAAAAAAAAGCGATTTTAGGGCGCCACTAATTTTCTTTCCTAAAAGAAAATTAGAAACAAAATCAAATTTAAAGGTTAGCTAACTTTTAATCTGTTAAATAAAAAAATACAACTTAACGTTTCTTAGTAAATAAAACTATCAAGATAAAAAAAAGTATATAATTTCTATATTGATATTACAAAAAAAATGGGTTAGTAACAATAAAAAAAATACTTAGCACCTTAGAACTTTTGTTTGTGAGGATAAAGTTGTACTGTAACTATTGATGTAGGTACTACTGATGTATTCTTATGGACTGTTTACTCCATGGAACTGTATGCAGGAAACTGTATTCAGGAAACATGTTACTCCAAAGGGACTTGTATCCCAGGAAACTTTTATTTCAGGAAACTGTATTATGTATTCCATAAACTGTTTGTTTGATACAGTAAATTGTATCCCAGGAACTTATTAGGTACTCCAAGAACTGTGTTCCAGGAAACTGTCCAGTAATCCAGACTCTTATGATAAAACGGCATCTTTTGTTCATTCAAACTGGTGTTAAAATTATTAAATGGATTACTGCACAAATCCAAACTTGCTACTTTGTCGACAGACGATGAGAGAAGACCTCCCGGAACCTTTCAAATTCTTATTTAAAGACAATTCAAAATTTCAAATTTCTCGGTAAAATACTTTAAGAATCTTGATTTTTGGATCATTAGTTTATTCCACCAAAAACGAAAACTCTGAAGAAATTCAACGATAAATATGAAAGCTCAAAGGCTGAACGCAAAGTTCGCGTAAGTATTTTTTTTATTGTTATTAACCCATCTTTTTTGTAATATCAATATAGAAATTATATACATTTTTTTATCTTGATAGTTTTATTTATTATACAGAAACTTTAAGTTCTTTTTTTAACAGATTAAAAGTTAGCTGACCTTTAGATTTGATTTTCTTTCTAATTTTCTTATAGGAAAGAAAATTAGTGGCGCCCTAAAATAGCTTTTTCTGTTTTTCTAGTATTGCCAATATTAATTTGTTTTTCTTAAGATTAATAAGGTAACAAAGCCCTGCGAAATGGCTTAGTTTACCTCCAAATTTAATTGGTTAGTTAGGCAAGAACCTGCATTATTCAACATCATTTTTTTTAACTTCATTGGATTTTTTATTGTTTCATTGGCCATCAATAAAATAAAAAGGTAGAATATGTCGCGGGACACACGGTAGGAACACAAACTACAATTTCTTTCAAAATATGCCCTTTTACATTTAAAAACTACCTACCAAATGTCAAATCAATTTATCCATCCATTTTAAAGTTATCGAATTAAAACATTCAAGTTTTCAAAATTTCAACACCCTGTATTTCGAAAAGTAAATGTGCTAGACCCCTTAATCGCGCAAAAAAATTACGTAAATAATAGTAAAAATTGATACGAACAAATTCAAGTAGATCACCGACACTGCGAATACCAGCTTTGCATAATACCTACACATAACTATAAGGGTCGATATTACCGTTAACTATTGAATCTTCCGTTTTTCAAACCGGCCGTTAATCTCTAACTGCTAGTTGGTTTTTTTTTTAAGTTGGGACTTATCAGGGGACGACAGGAATGAATTTAGAACTAATTTTAAGTGAGAGATAAGAAGGTGATAATTGTAAGCAGAAGAACTGGCCCCCTTATAGTAGTATCAACTAACAAATATACCGCAGAATGATAATTATTCTAACGCTTTATAAAGTTTATAAAGTTTTGACACTGGCAGTTCAACTAAGAAGCAACAACTACTTTCCGTGCTAAAGAGGCCCCCCTGGATATTGAATTACACTTAGTTAAACGGTCAGTCTCTTTGGAAAGTATTTTTCAAAACTTTATAGACGGTAAGAATAATTATTATTCTGTGATATCTATTGGTAACGCGCTTTATTAAATACAACAATATTACAGGAAACTGTAATAATACTTTTCCGTCGACCGTGTATTAACATATGCAGGCAACCCAACGCACATATTATATATTATATTTATATTGACAGTTCCTAGTATAGAATACTTCAGTTTTTGACTTACATATCGTTTTTATTTTATTATTCTACAAAATTATAATAATATTATTAGTGTTAAAACAATGAAACATCCAAAATATAATGTTAGGAAAACAAAACATTTGAACTGGCGACCTTCTCTGTGACATTTCAATGTCATTATTTATTTTTGACAGTACTTACCTATGAAACAAATAGATATTTTTAGTTTTTAAATATTGATAAAAACGAATACACCTGATACAGTCGACGGAAAAGCTTTGTAACTAACACGAGTATTAAAAGGGCAATTAACAATCTCGAACATTAACGCACTCGCTCTGCTCGTGCGTTAAATTATCTCGATTGTTAATGGCCCTCATTAGTACACTTGTTGGTTAAATAACTATTAACAAATATACCTACATTTAATGCATCGAAAAACATGGTTTCAAATACAGAAGGATCTCTGTAAATGTTAATATCTAGAACAACATTATCTTCATCTTCATAATGATTGATGGTATGCACATAAAAAAATGGATCTGTGTAGAACGTTTTATACACTTTTCCGGTGTCTCTTGATATCACACAAATTCTTGTCTAAAAAATTAATAATCGATACCTATATAGAGAAAGAAAGATATCCAATTTGAATAATACTTACATATTCTTTGTCATACCATCTAAAACAGGAAGTAATTGGTTCACCAAATATTTTAAGAGCTACTGTCGGAACGTATATAGTACATGGTTGTTCTATTATTATAAAGTAATTTTTAGTCATACCTGAAAAATTATAAAATAAACGTCTAATATATACAATACTACTGTAGAGTCTTTAGGCAACATCATAATAGGGAGTTATTGTAACTTTTATAATAGACTGGTAGCACATGTCACATTAAACTGGATGGTGAAAACGACTTCCATTTAAAATAATGAAGCCTACACAACATAAGTTCAAGTGGGTAGTATTATTAAAATTGTAAATAAAATATTTACCAAAGCTGTGCATATAAGAAGGATTCAAAGGCCATCTAGCTGGCACTGATGCCACAATGTGGACTTTATCAAACATTGGTTGACCTAAAATTGATACTGTTATTGATGCAACCAGTTAAACAATTTTTTGACGGATATGAATATTAGATATATGAGCATTACCTTCTTCGTTTATTGGAAATTTCATTATTTGATGGTAAGTTCCAGTTAACGTTCCAGACATTCCCAAATTGTAGACAGTACCTGATAGATAAAAATAAATTTTGATCAAACTGTATAGACTATACAAAAGATTTGTAACGCGCTTTATTAAATACGACAATATTACGGGAAACTGTAATAATACTTTATTGTTTAGAGACCATGAGTCTTGTTGTCAGATTTTTCGAATTTTGGTTTGCGGTTGGATGTGAAGATGTCGCTACTGTCACAACTTTTACACGTTACTGGAAGATATGTATTGATTGTGATTGTCGTGTCTTCTTAAGTCCGTGATTAGGCTTTGAGCTCGCTGACAGAGAACATTTACCTTGTACTTATGGGGTGATGAGGAGATTTTGTACTCGGGTCTGTTTCTATTTCCGAATATTCTATTGCTTGTTGAGGGTAGAGGGTCACGAACGAATAACAGCCAGTTTCACAATCGGTGGTAAACTCTTAGGATTAAGTAACCTTAACCGAGACACTATAACCATTAGAACATGTTTCACAATCATCATTTAACTAATGGTCAGATATCTTATGAAATTATATTAACTTGAAAACCATCGATAGTATGATGTTCTATGTCAAAAGAAGACCTTTGGAGGTTATGTTTTACAGTTTTTATACTTCCAACAGACTTTCCAGTGGAATACATTAAATTAACAAATATTCGTATTATCCAACAAAGAAGAAGTGGTGCCCTCATCACGACACTGTGGATTCCGTTTTTATTCCAATTTTGACAGCACCCTGTATAATAAAAAAGGTAACTTCACAATGTAAACGATAAAGCGGTATGTGGTAAATAGTTCCTGAGAAATTTAAAATTTTATTCAAATTACATTAGAGGATATTGAATTTTATGTACATGGTAAAAAAGTGTCATTTTTATATAAAAAACATTACAACTCAAAAACGGTTTAAGATAGATATAGGGAAGAAAAAATGTTCAGAATAACGTAAATATTCCTAAAATTTAAAAATATACAGGGTCTTCCATTAAAAATTACGAAGTTATGTGCGACTTCCGGTATAACCGGAAGTAGAATGGTTGCGGCAATATTTTCATTGAATAGCTCATTATTCAAAACCCCTTCATGCCAACTTTCATAATTCAGATACCTTTAGTTCTCTAGATATTTCTAATTGACCGTTTATCTGCCGCACCCTGTATGCTCTGATGTTTCATCATCTTCCAGACATAGACGGCAAGTCGGATCTTCCGACAGTCCAAGCTTTGACAGTGACCTGTTAAAAGGCCAGTTAGACAATGTATATCATGCCAGGTATAGTACCTATAACATTTGTTTGGAGACATTCTTCGAAGGATGTATAAAAGCCTTTGAATGAACCAATCCTGTTAAATTATGCCAGAAGTCTAAAGCTCTTCTCTGGCTGTCAAAGTATTTAGTGTTTATTTGGCAAAACATAGTGCGATGCCAATTGTGGGTTCTGGTCCGACAGAAACACGTGCTGCCCAGTAAGAGAGTCTGCCGTCTCGTTTCCTTCCTCCGATCCAGACCAGCAATACTTTGAGTTCTCCTATTGAGGAGAGTCTTTTTTGGCAGTCTAAAACCAATTTCGACGTTACAGGGTGAGATCTAAGTGCTTTCAAAGCCGCTTGGCTGTCCAAGAAAATTTTTATTGTTCTATGTATGAGATTGGCTTGTTCCAATCTCTCCACACATGAAACAATGGCGTAAATTTCCGCCTGAAATACGGTTGCATAGGATCCTAGAGAGGTTGAAATTTCTGTCTTAGGTCTGCACCCGTATACACCTGCACCAGAGCCTGAGGGTGTTTTTGAGTCCTCTGTGTATCAACACCTGTCTGCTCTTTACAGTCTAGCTTAAAAGGGAAGATATTATCAAGAATACTTACCGTCAGTATCTACATGAGGATGCGAGGTGTGGTGTACTATCGAATATGATTTAGCCAGATGTTTTGTATCCTTTATGTTGAGAGCGTCGATATCTAGTTTATGCATCAAAGGCATGTCACCAAGGGCGTAGATTTCATCTCCAAAGGGATATATCGACACCATAGTGTTATCTGATACTTGTGGAGTGAAAAAACTGGATAATCTAAGAAAATGTGAAAAAAATAGTATTGTTTTACTTTTTGTAATAATCTAAACATGAAAATTAGTATCTTATAATTAGCGACCACCTCCGGCATTAACGGACAAGTATAAAGAAACTAATCTTATGAGATATTATTATCATTATTAGGTATATTGTTAGGTGTAGAAATCAAAAGTGTTTGAAGTCAAAATAGTTATTTGTATGCCTAGGCAGCGAAGTACCTTTTAAACGTACCTATTTCTTTATGTTCTCAACATTAACTTTATATTTTAGGGAGAAGGTGTTAAATGAAAGACTTGTTGTTAAGTCAACGGCATGAGGAAAACTGCTTTATTAAAACAATTGACACTGTGTCACAAAATGCCAGTTGGCAATGTTGCCAACCTAAATAATAATAAGGACGGGTTCCGTCATGTGACATCCCCCTTTTCAAAGCTAAAATACGTTTATCACAGTTTGCTTGTTACATTACAAAAACACATATATAAGTATAATTACAAACAAACACGTAAATTACAAACACATAATTTTACAAAATATTACAAACAAATTGACACTTATGCTGTAGTGAATTATCATGTTTTTTGACTAACTATTGTTAATTAGCCAGATAAAAATTTTATTTAATTTTTCAATAGTTACCTTGACAATGAAAACTAAAAATGATTTTCACTTTATGTAAAGTAACAATCTAAGGAAAGCTTTGAGTTGTAATATCTTTAAAACTAAAGATCTAATTTTGCAGGAGTTTTTATCAACCTGCCCGATCTAGTTTTATTAAAACTGGTAGTGGGATGTTCCTCCCCTTTTTCAGAATTTTGAGAAGTTTTCTCACTGTCAAAAGAAGTACCAGGAAGTTCCCAGTTTGAAACAAAATTGTTATCGTCAATATTTTCAGAGTTAGTAGTACCCTCTAAAGGTTTTTTATTTACAAAGCTTTCAAATTTCGAATTGTCAAAAGAATTATTTACAATGTTGTTTTTGTCAGGGGAACTCGAAAAGCTTGAATTGCCACTGACAAAATTGTCCGATCTTTCACTACAGCTTACAGAGCTCAGGAGTGAGTCGTCATTAAAGTTTTCCCCTTCCAATGACGAAGTCTGCTCCCTGTTATTATTTACAGATAAATCTCTTACATTCTCTACTGAATGATCCTCATTCTCTACTACCCTCAATATTCTATTTGCAAATTGAAAATTGTTCTCCAAAAACAAATCAGGGAAAGTCCCTGTCTGAGGTGAAGTTTGAGAGTTACTCCAGGTTTCAGATGTGCAAAACTCCCTGATGAACTTTCTGTTACGTCTGAGAGTAGAGCCATTGTTTAATTTAATTATATATGAACGAAAAGGCATTTTTTTTATAATTTGGCCATTTTGCCATGATGCATTTGGCTCTATTTGAACCTTCACAAAAGAATTCACTCTTAAAGGTGGTAAAAATTTTTTATTTTTATCATAATGTCTTTTCTGATTCCTTTGAGTTCTAGAAATATGAGAATTAAATTTTTTCTTATCAAAATTTTTTGAAAACTTGCTATTTATCTCAGGTATAACAGTTCTTAAGTTTCTATTCATTAATGCGTTTGCAGGAGAGTTTCTTCCATCCAAAGGTGAGTTTCTAAAATTTAAAAGAGCTAAATATGGATCTTTTTTGTCCATAAAGCATTTTTTTAAAAGATTCTTAATAGATTGTACAGTTCTTTCAACCTGACCATTTGATTGAGGATACAAAGGAGAAGAAGTTATGTGTTGAAACTCCCATTCCTTGGAAAAATTTTTAAATTCTAAACTACAAAAATTTGAACCATTGTCGGTCATCAAAATTTTTGGGATACCAAAACGAGCAAAAACGATTTTAAATTTGTTAATTAAATTTTGAGAAGTTAAATCTTTAGTTAAGTTAATGACCTCTACAAATTTGGAATAGTAATCAACAATTAAAAGGTAATTTTGCGACTGAAATTGAAAAAGATCTGCAGCTACCTTTTGCCAGGGTAGTCTGGGAATGTCATGAGTCATCAAGGGCTCCGAGCACTGAGATCTCTGATGAGTTTGACAAGTGTTACATGATGTTATGATGTCCTCAATTTGCTTTCGCATTCCTGGCCAGTAAAATGATAAATTAGCTTTATCCAATGTTTTTTTATAACCCAAATGTTCATAGTGAAGCTTTTGTAGGATTTCATGCCTCAAAGCCTTGGGAACCAGAAGTTTTTGACCTTTAAAGATCAAATCTTCTATGCAAGATAATTCTTCTT
Organism: Galerucella calmariensis; assembly: GCA_910591675.1. Classification (NCBI taxonomy): domain Eukaryota; kingdom Metazoa; phylum Arthropoda; class Insecta; order Coleoptera; family Chrysomelidae; genus Galerucella; species Galerucella calmariensis. The sequence continues at coordinate 4,234 of CAJUYG010005445.1, read as the reverse complement.
TGAACTTAAAATAGAATTTAATAATTTCTGGACAGTATTTTATGCTCGTGGGCCATCCACTTTCTAAGACATTTCTTAAAGTTTTTAGTTCAAGATCTTCACTTGTTAATTTTTGAATTTGTTGCTTTTTGTTTTCTGTAATATTTAAAGAAAGTTCAACAGCACAAATCTCAGATTCAATGTCAAAATCTACATTTTCATTGAAACTGCTTTGTGGGCTGAAAGCACGACTTAAAGTATCAGCTATGATTAATGTTTTCCCCGGTTTATATATCAAATCAAAATCATACTTTCTTAATTGCATTAGCATTCTTTGAAGTCTTGGTGGACAAAGATTTAATGGTTTCTTAATTATAGAAATTAAAGGTTTATGATCAGTCTCTATTATAAACTTTTTTCCAAAAACATATTGATAAAAACGAGTGGCTCCAAACCAACAAGCCAAAAGTTCTTTTTCTATTTGAGAATAACGTGACTGTGTTTCAGTCAAAGCTCGACTTGCATGAGCACAAGGTCGGCCATTTTGCATGAGAACAGCTGCCATTCCGTTCTGAGAAGAATCAACTGAAATGGTTGTCATTTGATTTATGTCGAAAAATTTCAAACACGGAGTTTTGACTAAAAGTAGTTTCAAATTTTGAAATGCTGTTTCATGTTGTGGTAACCATTGAAAAATAGAATCTTTTTTTAATAAAGAACGCAGAATCGAAGTTCTTTCTGAAAGATTTTCAACAAAGCTTGCAATATATGTGACCATGCCCAAGAAACGTTGTAAATCTTTTACGTTTTTAGGACTAGGCATGTCATTAATAGCTTGAATTTTAGATTTGTCCACCTCTATGCCTTGTTCACTTATTTGATGTCCCATATATGTTATTTTTTTGCATAAAAATTTACATTTTTCTTTATTGAAACGAATATTATGTTTTTTAGCAGTCTCAAGGACTTTCTCTAAAATTGAATTGTGAGATGAAATACTCTCACTGAATATTATCAAATCATCTATGAAAATTGCACATCCTTCTATGTTTCCGAAGATTTCATACATTCTTTCCTGATAAACCTCAGAAGAACATGAAAGACCATATGGTAGACGACAAAAAGAATATCTACCGAAAGGTGTAGCAAAAGTACATAGTTTTTGACTTTCCTTATCTAATTTGACTTGTAAAAAACCTTGGGTTGCATCTAAAGTGCTAAAAAATTTTGATCCATGTAACTTTGAACTTATTTCTTCCCAGGTTGGTAAATGAAAAGTAGGTTTCTTTATAGACATATTCAGCTTAAAAGGGTCCATACAAATTCTTAAATTTCCATCAGGTTTTTTAACTATTACTATGGGGTGAAGCCAATCCGTGCTACCCGTTACTCGTTTTATAATTTTATTTTTCTCTAATTGATTTAAGGAATATTTTAGCTTTTCTTCTATACCTAATGGTACCCTCCTAGCAGTGCAAATCGATGGTACAGCGTCTTGTTTGAGTTCTATATGATACTCTTTCTCTAAACAGCCTATACCTTTGAAAATATTTTCATACTTATTTAAAATTTTATCTAACTTTGAATCACTTTGAAAGTTATTATCGATTGCTTGTATTTTTTTATTAGCTCAAGCTCTAAACAACCTTTTAGACCTAAAATTGGAATACATTCCATTTCTACAGCATAAAACAACAAATTGCTAGTCTTTTTATTACTTTTACACTTTAAATATAACTGGCCCAGTACTGGCAAGGAATGCTTTGTATATGAACTAAGTTGAACATTTGTTTTTTGCAATTTTGACATATTATATTTAATTTGTTTTAATACCTTAATAGGGATAACATTTGCCATTGCTCCTGTATCCAGTTTAAATGCTATGTTGTTGGTGTCATCGATCTCAATGTTCTCGACCCAGGAATCCTCAGACACAGTCCCGATTGTCCCAGACTGTGGTTGTATAGCTATACTTTGCTCTACGGAATCTAAAAATACAAATTTATTAACAGTATCATTGTTATCACTTTCTTGTGTATTGTGTTCAAGTGTATGTATTTGTTTGTGTTTATTGTTTTTATGTTGTGTATTTCTTAACGAGGATCTATAATTAAAATTATGATTAGCATTAGGATACTTTAGACAAAATTGTGTAAAATGATTTAATCCTTTACAACGAAAACACTTAACTTGATATGCTGGACATCTCCGAGGTGGATGAGTTCTTCCACATTTCTTACATCCCGGACTGTTTGGATTTGGTGTCCAGTTGCTGTGTGATGGGCTTGCCTTTGCTGGATTGTTGTTGCGAAACTTTGAGTGGACTACGTTAATCTGTCTGCCATAGTTGTCACCATTACCATTTGACATTTGACGGTTTTGTTCTTTTGTCGATTCACTGTTAATGCAAAAATTAACAGCATCTTCCAATGTCTTACAGTCTTTGTCAAATAGCTGTGCTCTTAACTGGTCAGATTTCAAGCCACAAACTAACAGATCTCTTACCAAAGACTCCCTCAGTTCCTCAAGCTCACATGATAAGGATAAATTCTTGAGTTCTGTGATGAATTGTTCAATTGTTTGGCCCTCTTTTTGACGACATGTCAAAAATTTATACCTCTCAAAAGTCAAATTTGCTTTGGGGTTAAAATGGTCATCAAATTTTTTCAATAATACCTCCAATGTTTCAGTTTGTCCATTGGTAAATGTAAAAGTATTGTAAATTCTGATACCTTCGTCTCCGATGAGCGTTAATAATTGAGCACATTTTGTTGAATCGTCTTTCTTGATGATTTCAGTTGCTTTCAGGTACATAGTAAACTTCTGTTTCCAGAATTTCCATGTCTGATTCAAGTTTCCACCGTTCATGCACATGGGCGAAATTCCACGGTCCATCTTTGGAAAACGAAATCTTAAATCATCGACGAAATATGCAATAGTTTTTTCTTGTTTTTCAACTCAGCTTCTTCACGGCATTGAGAGCTTCTATTTGGTTCTTTTATTTGACTGCGCCATATTTCTTTATGTTCTCAACATTAACTTTATATTTTAGGGAGAAGGTGTTAAATGAAAGACTTGTTGTTAAGTCAACGGCATGAGGAAAACTGCTTTATTAAAACAATTGACACTGTGTCACAAAATGCCAGTTGGCAATGTTGCCAACCTAAATAATAATAAGGACGGGTTCCGTCATGTGACAGTACCGAAAGAACAATTATCGCTTATCGCCGAGGCAAGATAATCTTGAAATCGTTAAAAAGTTTCGTTTGTTATTCTTCAATTGACAACCAAAATATTCACTACATAAAGTTATATGACAGAACAACGTTGCCGGGTCAGCTAGTTTTTACATAAAATTAATTTTACCTTTGGAAAAAAGTTCGACAGGGATCCGGTGCTGATCTTGTTCCAAATTCTGAAATAACAATACGGTGCTCGGCTTGATTTCTTTTGAATACTTTTGTATCTAGAAAACGGCTTTGATAAGTGACGACACCGCCCTTGATAACGAACCTGAAACATATAACTTTTTTTTTTCGCCGACCTTTACAAAAATGAGGTCAGCTGAGCTGCGCCTCGACTATATCAATTTGTAGACTCTAATATAATTGATAGTTTCTCGCCCTTGGTTTCATAAATAATTAACTATTATTAATATTTTATTAAATTTATTTTCCCGGTTTTTATATCTCGTATTATGAATAAAATGCACAATCGAAAGAGGCTTCTATAGTGGATTTTTTCATAGAATGTGATATGCGGTAAATGCCACAGTCAGATTTCCAGATAAATTTTCAACTGAGAGAAAATCCTGTTCTATAATAATTAAAAAATAATATTGTTTTGCATGTCAGGTGGAAAATAATTGCGTCCAAATAGGATTTTCGCAGGTGTTTCATCTGTGGACTCATTGTAGGCAGATCGATACGCCAATGCAAATAGGGAAAGGTACTGGTCCCAATATTTCTGATGGCTGGAAACTACTTTGGACAGGTATTTTCCTATAGTCCTGTTTATTCTTTCGACCATTCCGTCTGACTGTGGATGCAACGCCGTTGTCTTGGTCTTCTTCATTCCCAGCTTCTCACAAATAATCCATCACAACCAGAATGTATTTACCACCATTTTCTGTCGTCGGAAATGGTCCTGCGATATCTAATGGAATTCTTTCGAATGGGCTTCCAACATTGTATTGTTTCATGGGAGCCTTTCTCTTGCGATGTGGTCCATTACTCGTAGCACAATTCGTACACTT
>CAJUYG010005444.1:0-13913 GCA_910591675.1 Galerucella calmariensis | reverse complement strand
TATAAAAATCTCGAAAAAACAGTTCCACCACGGAGAATTTGAAACTTGAAATCATTGATTATCATAATCCACTCTAAAGATATATAGCTACCATAAACCTTTATTTAAAAGGTAAAATATTGACTGAAAAGTTGACGGGTGATAACCATTTTGTAACTTTCAATAATTGACAGTTATCGTGACGTTCCCTCCGTCCTCCGATTGGGCGATTCTGCAACGTCACGCTACTAATGCGCTCTCAAGCGGCCGGTCACGATATTATAACTTGGATACAAATTGTAGATGAGAGTTAAACTGCTAGAGGGTGTGCTGTGTTCGTAATATTGTATAAACCTTTATTTCCAGCTTGAGAGCTACTGATACGTTGTTTCATACCACTACTTTGATTTTCCTGGCAGCAGAGACAGACAAGCGATATCTGCTGATTCTTGTATATCCAGGATATGAAATCCGAAAATTACAATTTACAATTTAGACTTCATGAAAAATCACAGAGACGCAGCGGCTTATTCAATCCAGCGTATGCGTATTAATTGCAGTCTCATCCTACACCTCGGTCCGTATACTCCGTTTCACATGAGAGGATGCCACGCGAAGTTTGCCAACTGTCTTGCGCAGATATCAAAATCGGTCCTGTTCATTTATGGCGCCTCGTAACGACCGTTTCATGCCATTGAAGTTACAAACGAACATCGCCAATCGTGAAAGTGTGAAGTGTGAAGTATTTTCATATACCAGTGTCTATTGTACCTATATCTCGAAAAAACATGTTTTACTTGAACTACACATATTATAAATACATTTTTAATTCCCTAACAAAATGTGAAAATGTTACGCTACTGATTTGAACTCGAATGTCAATTTCACAATATGGCGCTGTTTTTGACAGCAAGTTCGCGTATATGACTGCAACTTCACGGTTCTTTCTTACGTAAAACGGAGTCTACCGCGACCCTCCTTATACATCGTGCCATCACATGGCACACGGTACAGATTGATTTGAATTCAATATTTGGATTTAGAGCTTGCGAATTGTGGGTAGATATATTCGTTCCCTTTTTTTCCACATTATAAATGCACTTACAAATAATTAATGAAGGTGTCAGTGCTATTATCGTTTGAATTTCGTACGTAATAGTATCAGAAAAATGGTTCATTTTACAGAAATGCACAAAATAACCATTCTACAAATGATTGGTTATGGAATGTTCTCGCTTATCTCACAAATTTTTTTTTAAATTGGTTAATTCCACAATTGATTCCCCGTTTTCACTACTTATTTTAGAATCTGACAACAGTGCCCTGAGACTAGTGTTTCTCCACACCGTTTTTTCTACCAGTCCAATTGCTAATACCGTAAAAAAGAGCGGAAATGGCAACACTCTCGGTAGGCTAGCCTTTGGGATAGCTTCTAGCAGTTGCGATGATATACGAACCAAAACGAACTACGGAATACAGAATACGAGCGTGGGTTCGTGCGTGCTTGTTTTGTTTTAGATTATTAGCGGGAATAATTGTGTTTTGTTTTTTCTTGATACTTTTAAATTAATATTTAAACAAACAGATGTTATTTTTCAAATTTTACAACATAAATTCACTGATATAATTTATTCGAAACAGCGTTTGAAGTATCTCATTGATAAAATTTCAAGTTTCGGTTACACAGAATTACATTTTAATATTTTATTTAAAAATTTTTCAACTGATGACGCTCCTCCCGTGAAAAGGAGGAATACATATAATTTGGTAGACGAGAAAGTACATTATAAACAACTTTTTTATGGAATTTTAGATACTATTGAAGGTTAAATTAACTGGCTGATTAGAGTATATTTTTATGTCCAACCTCCTCTCTTAAGAAGTTAACGAGCCGCCACTGATTCAATAAAAATGTGAGTTTATTCCTTACACGGAAAAAAATATTTGTTATATCAACTAAATTTATTTAGTCACTTTTATTTGATTAACTCGATTAAATTTCATTCATATCAAATACTGAATGTATTCGTCCAAGGAAATATTAAAATTGCCGAAACAAAATGGAATTGTCGACCTAATCCTAGAAATTTCTTGAACCAAAAATGGACTTATCAAGTCAAGTATTTCTTAATTTACATCAAAGTATTATAATATTATCTCAAAAAAATGATTCATTCAAATCAAACAAATGAACACGCTTGATTCAAACATACACTTGTCAAATGAAATATATTTTAACTTACTTTAAGCGAATAATATTATTAACTCAAATATAATATTTGGTTGACTCAAACAAGTGAATTCGCTCGGTTCAAAATAAATTTTTTTAAATGAAGCATTTTTCAACTCCTTTTAAGCGAATAATAATATTAATTCAACCTCAATATTTGCTTTTCAATCAAGCATGTACACTATATTGTTCAAAACAAAAAATGAATTGGTTTGGAGCTTAAAATCATTGAAGTAACCAATTTCAACAGTCAATTTGAACTATTTATTCTTGTTTGTTTCAATAGATGCAATAGTTCAATCGGAATAATTTCATATTTGTATCGACTGATTATCTGATTCATTCAAAATGTTCTTGCTTAGTAAATTGTCCTGTTTCTATCTATCACAACGTTTTCACTTCATTCTTCATTTTATATTGTTCTAAGATAGGAGTTAGATCGTTAGTTGAGTGATAACCTGTTGTCTGGAGCGGATTATTCAGGTAAATATAATTATGTATTCTATTTACAAATATTATATTATCTCGTTTCTTCCGAAAAAATGTTCATTTTTGTTTTAAGATGATAGGTAGTTTGTCTTGTATCAGTTGTATCTTAAATCGCATACATCACATTCTAAACGAAACATGAATTTAAACTGAGATTAAACCCGGTTTTAAACAGTAAGTACCTAATGTCTTTTTTACAAAGTTACGGTACTTTGCTATGATCCTACATAACCTAACCTACCTAATTGGAAATGTAAGGTAATGTGTCATTACCTTCACTTTAAATTTGTTATATTCATCATCATTAACTTGCAAATTGTTAATTCTAAGCGTAATAGTAGTGCTACCTAAATTCAGTGTTTGAGAAAGGAAAATGTGATACATTCATTGGGGCTGCATTTCGTATATTTATATTGGAAAATTCGAGAATTTCCTTTATGCTTGTTTAGAACATTCATTAAACTCTATTTATTTTTATTATTCCTTCTTTGTAGATCAACACTATGATTTGATTTTCCCTGATGCCCTTATAGTGAATTTGCAAGTGGATTGGTTCCAATTTATGGAAAAGTTATTGCGGTTGAAAAGAAATGCAGTTAGTGGAAGTTTGATTTTATGTTTTAGAAAATTTATATTTTATTTTGTTATTGTTTTTTCTTTTTAAATAAAATGCTATGAAGTATATTTAACTTTTCTTTTTTATAGCACTCAGTATGTTATGTCAACTTAATTTTTATATTAAAATTAGCAATCAGTTGATCAAGTTCAATCAACATATTATACTTTTCAACTAAAATATTTAATTTATCTGATAAATTCTCAAAATTAACGCAAGCAATTAAGTTTCTTGATTTGCCTATGAATTTCGTTGATTTAGTAATTTTGTTATTCAATTTAACAACATAATTCTTCACATGAATCCAAAATTTGTTTCGAACCAAGCAAAAAAAAATTGATATGATGATAACGTTTGTTCATTAGATCATTTATTATAATTTGTTCAACAAAAAAAAATTGACTAAATCATCATTTTTCTCAATTGATTTGATCATTTTTCAGATTCAATTCAACAAAATATTCACTTTGTTGAAGCAATAAATTTATCAAAATAATTTATGAAAATGCTCCAGTTGACTAAATATTTGGTTCAGTCAACAAACAGTTAGTTGCATCAATACTTTAACCTGCATTGAAACCAAGAAATTATTTTAATTACTCCAAAATAATATTTTGTCGTGCATATATGACACTTTAATTTAATTGATCCAAATAAATTTTACTTGATACAACGATTTTTTTTCCGTGTAGAGATGGGACATTATAGTTTTAAGTTATTTTCTTTTTTGTATACTGTATATAAATAGAATTAGTTGTTGGTAATTAGCTTAGAGCTAAATAAAGATTTATTTACTCACTTAAAATTCTTAACCTATACGGTTTTTTAAATAATTACACCTGGCTCAAACAGAGAGGATCAATAAATACAACTGATATAAAAATAATTTATTTTCAATTTATTATTAGAAAAAAACCTGACCGTTGGACAACGATTTTTTCGTTTATTAGTGTATTATTCAACAGGCATGAACAATGGATATTATTCACGATGGTGACATAAACACCTGAGTGAACTTAAGCCATTATGTGCGAGTAGAATACTATATTTTGTCCACCACTATTAACTATTTATAAAATGAATTTATTCATTTTTCTCTTTTCGCAAGTTTGGGAATTATGGGATATAATTGTTTCGACTTTTTTTGCAATAAATTTAAGAATATTGTTTATTCTGCTTCGTTTATTTTTGACTGGATAACATTCATTCGCTTTCCATATTATATTTTCTAGTATAATTTCAATTTAAGTTCATTATAATCATTGAAATTCTTGCAATCAGCTACCAATTATTTAAAACGACGAAAAAATTATATATGAAATGCCTTCCTAAATTGGATGAAATGGAAAAAAATAGATAAATTCATTAATAACCAGCTAATTAATAGTGGACAAAGTATATTAATCTACTCGCATATAATGGTTAATATTCACTCACGTGTTAACGTCAATCACCTGCGACTGTCAAATAATATGCTCTCAATGCCTTGGATGCTTTCGATTTCGTAGATTAGGTAATCGCATAGGACCAGGCCAATGTCTACTCGGTGCTCTACAATTCAATTTCCTCGTATGCGTCAGATTCTGGTAAAACTTTACAGATCTTTTCGGTGTTCTTGTGCGATTAGGATCGGTAAAATCAACGTGATAGAGACCGAAGTGAGCACTGAAACAAGTAATTAAAATTAATTAATTGGATTACGTTGGAAAATAATCATTTCATATAAGTATTTATATAATCAATCACTGGCAAGAGGTTTTTTTGGGTGTGTGGTAACAAAAATCTTCTACAAGACGATACCGGTATAATGTTATGGCGACCGGCCATGTGTCGGATTCGACTCCTGTCAGGGTCGCCCACCGACTAAAAAAACTTCCACACTCTTTTCACGCAGCGTACTGGAACCGCCTTCGCATTACTTCAGCACGTTACGGTGGTCTTCTAACTAGTCGGGTTTTCTCTCTTTTCCTTTTCTTTTGTCTCGATTATAGACCTAATCACTTTGTATCCATTCTGCCATCCTGGTTCTGACCTTACCAGACTTTCAATCATATTGGTTTGGTTAAAAGGTTTCCCTTCTGCTGTTTAAAGTTCAGCTTTCGCTTCTGCCCACCTTTGTCAATGATATAGGGTATTTTTTGGCATCATCTAACAGTGAACAATACACACATAGGTCGTTTGCCTTCTTCTGTCTATCATACAAATACTTTTTAAAGCATCCGTGTCCCGATAAGGCTTGGGAGATAAAGTAGTCCACTTCACCGTAACCTCTTTCAACCCATGTTCTGGTGTTGGGATTATATAGCCTGCATGTCCAGCGCCAGTGCTATGTTGCCATCTGTCTTGCCATTCGGTAAGCAGATTTTCTCTTGCATTTGAACCCAGCGCTCTATTACATTTTTCGCACCTTTCCTTTGCCATTAAGTCTATTGGTGGGACACCAGATATTACTCTAACTGCTTTTGCAGATACAGTCCTGTAGGCAAAGCATACTCTGATTAGCATACGTCTCTGTATTCTTGTTAATTTTTGCCTGAGTTTCTGTCTGTTTGCTACTGCAGGATGCCAAACAGGTGCAGCATAGATTAATTGCGAATGACAACACTTGATAGTATACGGCGCTTTGAAGATGTAGCACCACCCATATTCGGAAGCAGTCTCGATAACGCACTGACGGTCTTCTCAGCTTTTTCTATAGACTTGCTTATATGCACAGAGAATGTCACTTTTGTGTCTAACCACACTCCCAGGTATTCAGCGGAGTTCTTTGGAAGAATAGGGACTCCTTTCACTGTGAATTGGATTGGCGATATTTTCCTCTTTTTCGTGAGGAGCACGGCATCAGTCTTCTCCGGAGCCATTTCCAATCTTTTACTTTTAAGCCAGTTGTCAATTCTCTGTAGGGTTATGTTCCCATTGTCCATTAGAATTTCCTCACGCTTGGCTGTAACGACAAGCGCTACATCATCCGCAAACCCTATTAATTCAATTCCTTTTGGTAGCTCCATTTCGAGGTCATTGTATAGCACATTCCACAAGGCTGGTCCCAGTACTGACCCCTGCGGAACGCCACTATTTACCATCCTTGCTCTCTGCTCACCGTCAGCTTCCAGAATTATTTGTCTTCCACTTAGGTACGATGCTATGATGCTGATTAAGACTTCGTTGATTTTTCTACGTCTTAGTTCGTCTAGAATTATCTGCCAGGATGCGCTATTAAATGTGTTTCTCACATCTACGGTTATTGCTCCACATATTCTTCTGTGGGTTGGATACTACAATTCAGCTTTCTTGGCAAGAGGCTATTTACAGAAAATATAAAATAGCCCGTTTTACATCGAGGAGATCTAGTTTTCGGTAAAATTGGTTGAGTAAAATCAAGTAAAATCAGTAATATTCCCTCGTTATACATGATATTAGTTTATATTATGTTTCAATTGCAATTATTTATGAGGCAAACAAAACAAAACACTCTTAGGGCTACAAATGATCCTAGTGACTGATACCTTGTTATGTAGCTCATTTCTTGTAGTTCCTAGACAAGATCAAGAGCTGCTTGTCAAGGGACTTGATAACAAAATGTTGATTAGACAATTCACAATATTTACTTTGTTGCGAAACGCGATAAATCACTGAATATTGAATAAAATATGAAAATTTCAACAGGTAACATTAAAATTTAAACAACATAAAATAAAAACAAACAACAGAGCTTTTGTATTATTCGACTTGGTAATTTTTGTTTGTTCAAACCATCAGTCTAAACAATACAATTTGGTAGCTAGAATTTGTTTTGACAATAAAAAGGCCGATATGAATTAAATATCAAATCCATTGACAACAACAACCGCTCTGATTCCTGTAGCAGAAATTGAAAGAAATTGTCACGTCAGATTGGGAAATCTGAACTGACTATTTTTAGATAAGTTTAATACGTTTTTGCGCGATCGATCTTTTTTGTTTATTTACAGCATCGGTTGTCAGGACGGTAGGTTGTGTTTACTGGTTTCTAAGTTTAACACGTCGGTAAGTGATTTACTTACCGTTCAGACGTCGGTAATTAAATTAATTACCGACGTCTTAGCCCTACATACATTTAAGTGGTCAAAAATAATATATTACCTCATTCATTACACAAAAGGAACAAAAAAATAAGAAGATTGATATTTTTTTAATGAACAGAATCGAACAGAACAATATAAAAAGTATTAAATTTCACATTCATTAACAATTTCACCAAAATGCAAGTTATCTTTTGAACTGATCGAGAAGTATAAATGTCACTTTTGACATTTCGTTCATTTCGAAGAAATTTAAATTATTTTATTCGAAGCTTATTCCAATATGATCGCGCAAAAAATGGTATAAGCATTTCGAACGTTAAGGGTAATACCGGTCTCCAGCAAAATTGGACGCCTCCAAACATTGCTGTCGACTGGTGAAAAACCCTTCCGTTCTTGATACTCAATATACTATTGTGTCTCTATTAACTTTGCCTTTTGTCAGATATTTTTCTATTCCCGCTTTCCAGATTTCTAGGTGTCTTCCCTGAACTAATAAACATGGTAATTTAAACTTGGTCGTGTCATCTCTAGAATGAAATACAGAGTTTGAAATTTAGAGAGAATTGCAGATGTTTTAAAATCAATCTAGCATAAAATTTTAGAAAATTGTACATTTCACTGAAAGTATAATACCTAGGTATAGAACACGCTTATACCATTCGAAAGAGGACTTTTTTTTGAATATGATGAATCATCAAAATACAGGGTGTTCCATTTAAAAAAGCCCGATACTGCACATTTAATGATCTAATAATGTAACTGAAAAGTCTGACACCCTGTAAAGAGATATTAGTACTCAATCGTGAAATACATTCATATGTAAGAAAATATTTGCTAGAATTTGTTATATCAATGAGTTATTAATTTTTTTCGAAATGTTCACATTTTCAAAAAAGTCTGCATAACTCGGAACCCTCTTTATTTAGGTATAGGGAACTATCATGAAGGAGTAGTTTATTTTTTAGGGGCAATAAGAAAATGCAATAAAATATAGGGTGTACCATAAGAAAAAATATAACTTTGATACGCCACACTTTATTGGAACACCCTGTATATTTCAAAATATTTTCAAATTATAGTTTAAAATGGAGTTAAATTTGTGGTATAAAAAGATTTTCCTAAAAATTTATATTTTCTTCGATATTTGTCCGGTCCTGGACTTTTGCGAACTCTGTATGTACATAATTATTGAGAATTTCTAACGATTTTCAAACTTCCGAAATTTTGGCATGTAAATATAATGAAGCATTCAATATAGTCCTTACCTGTAGCCAAATACCCATTCTAAATTGTCCGTCAAACTCCAAAACGAAACTCCTATGACTTTAACACCATCTCTTATCGCTTCCAGGATGAAACAAAGGTAGTCCTAAAAACACAATGAAGTAATGGCAACATGTTAAATAAAATGTCAAAAAATAGTCCAACAAACATGGAAAAAAAATTACCCATTTCATTTGAAATTTTTAAGAAAAAAATTATAAATAGACCTGGGTGTTACATATTGCCTCCTAGTTGCCAATTGAAAAATCAAAAAAGTTGTTATTTGCTTCAGGAATATACCTTTAATGACCTATAAATTGGTTCAGGCCACCCTTTGTAGATCATAATGAATAATATTAATGGTAAATGAATACTTGCCGTATAGAAGTCGATTCGTAGGACATCGTTTAAATTCGATCCATCATCGGACATTCCCATTTCTGTTATGAAAATATCCTGATTTCCATATTCATGTTTAAGCCACCTAAGTATGTTATATACACCATAAGGAACAATCTAAAAATGTGTCTAGTGAAAGCAGTGTATATTTTTTCAATTTCGTCTTTAAGTTCTCCGAACACCGGGTGATACACTTACTGGTATACTTAATAGCAGGAAATTGGGTGACAGTCTATACCATAATTTTTCTCTTTACTATCTCAAACATGCTCTACACTTGTTTTGATTCTTTAAAAATACTCTTTTATATTTTTTATTCCGTAAATACAATTTTTCTTCAATTTAATTAATACTCACGACAAAAATCCCATTAGATTCTACGGTCCAAGTGGGATCAAAATAATTCATAACTCCAAGATCGGCCAAGTAACTAGTTACGTTATCTGGCGCTTCTACTTCATCTTGAGCTAATTGAGTGTAATAATGATTAACTCCCAAAAAATCATGAGTTCCTTTAATGTAAGAAATTTCTTCTTTGGTAAACACCGGAAGACGCTGTGTAATGTTCATTTTTATATCTCGATCATTTATTCTTCGTTTGACAATATCTGGCCAATCACCAACAAAAACTGGATGGAAATACATACCACACTAAAACAAAAAATGGTTTCTGTAGTTGTGAGAAAAATATGTGGGTAGAAACCAATTTTTACTAAAATTTAGTAAGTAGTAAATATTTGGAATCTAATCTATTTTTATTGGAAACATCCCCAAAATAACTTTGAATAAATACTCCATAGTTCTACTAAATGACTACAGCTTGTCAAAATTCTCCATCCAAAACAAATAAAAAAATTCTCCAACTTCAGGAAAGTTACAAATCACTTCCTAGTTAAGTAGATCTAGCACAAAAAACAGTGTTGGAATATAAGAAGCTAGAAAAAGGAGAAATAATTCCATCACTACTAAAAGCACCTATCAACTACCAAAAATGTATCCGTATTGAACAGATAAATTATTCAACATTGTCATGCTAGAAAATGTAGTGAAAATAAATTAGCTATACTTGAGAAATGCCAAAAAAACTATATGCCATAGTAGTTCAGCTTTGTAAGAGATATCTCCAAGAAATCATGGATATAAACGGAAATTCCACTAGTAAGTGAATAGAGAAATCAAAAACAGCAAATGAAGTGTAGATAGGTACTCCAATGACTCCAAACTATCATGAGATGAAGATGAACTAAAACGACTACTAAATGCAGAAAATCGCCATTGCTCCCAAAAATCAGGTACCAATGAAACAATGCTATCAAAGTATACTAAAAAGGCATAGGAAATCTGATTGAGCTAGGTTATGGTGAATATAGATTCCACTCTGGTATAAAAAACTTTTTAGGACTTAAGTTAAATTGGCAGCAGTATTAAGATGGGAATTCTGGAACCGTTGGCGATTCTTGCCACAGAACACTTTACCCTACCACTACATTAACACCAACACCAGCTTACACGCGTTTCGATAACCAACATTTCTTCTCCAGAGACTGAATTACTCACCTCAAATTGTATTTGTCTCTCTGCCGCTGCCTGGTCAACTGGAGAATTTGATATAGGCTGCATCCAATCACAATCTATTATTATTCCCATTTTAGCTAAAAATAAAGCAGCATTCAAGCATTCATCAATGATATGATAACCACTAACGAGAGAAATCATCTACTCTAAATTACTCCTCACTCTCACAAAAATATTTTAATTATTCTTAGGTTTTATTTATAATTATTCTCTTGCTTAGTATAGTATGTTTGTTATTTGTCCCAATAATTGTGAGTGGATAATGTTGATAGCTTCGCTTCTAATTGAGTCTCTATTATCTTTCCGAGTCTTGTTCTAGGTATTGCTTTGCTCATCACTACTATTGAGCTGTTTCCTATTATACTCCAGATTGAATAGAACTGTCGAAAGTAACACGTCAAAAGTCCTGGATACAGTGCTTTACACCATAACTTTGTCCGAGGTTTCAGTTAGTGTAATTTTCACAGATTTTATAAGTTTTATCGGCAGTCACAGTCTGTTCATTGCTATGTAGATGTTTTGCAGGGCACTCACTTAAACCTATCCTTTCCAGCTAGAAGATATGTCAAACTTTCAATCTTCTAATAATTGTAATATATTCCTTGTATGAAAATAAAATACAGATCTATTGTTAAAGTTCTCCTTTCCTGTTTTTCCGATAATGATCTATTCAGCTTCTTCACAACTAGAAGGTACTTACATGTTTTAATGCTGCACACCTAGTCAACTACAAAGAGTACCAGGTTTATCATGTAGGTACAGTACGATCTAGCATGAAATAAAAAAAGTTATTGAAAAACTTGAAATATAATATGAAATATACCTTTATATTTTGGAAACTCGGTTTTATACATGTGATAAACTGCAGCGTGAGCCTTAAGTATCACGTAATTACATTGATATTGAAAATCACCATTACTTAGAATACCAGGTGCGAGTAATCCATTACCATAACCACCGAGACAGATCTGTCTGGGTTCGTTTATCGTAAACCAAAATCCTACTCCTGGGAAATTCGCAATCAATATTCTGGCGTAATTTACAAAATGATCGACTATTTCGACATTTCTCCAATCAATACCATCGTTAAAAAGTTGTAGTGGCAGATCGAAATGGTACATTGTTACTGCTGGGATCATGTTATAAGAAAGAACTTCGTTGATTAAATTTTTGTAATACTCCAATCCTTTACTATTGATTACATTTGAATATCCTGTGGGAAGAACCCTACAAATTAAAATGTTTTTATTGATCGGTAAAAGAAGCTTGTTTTTATTGTAATTTTCAACGTGTGTTGTAGAGTACACTTCACAATATTCCGATGATTCGGTATGTAGTCTTAAGGATTTAATAATAATATTTCACAAATCCATCATTGTACAGTAAACAGTAACAGATCTGTAGTCCATAAAATACTTAAACTAAATATTATTTTTTACTTTATTCACAGTGTAAATTATCATTCTAGTAAAGCGTGTTATTTGAAAATTGAAGAAAGACTGTTCACTAAGGAGCAACAACTACTTCCCTGGCTATATGCCACGAATGATATTGAATTACACATGAATTACACTTCAAAGCTAAACGGGATGGGTATATCTGCGAGATAGAACCAACCATTTTGGTTTGCCATTCGAAACGGCAATATCATTTATAGACCGGTTTCAGCTTATTTGGCCTTGTCAGTATAAGGTAAATATCATCCGTCCAGAATCTCTGTAAACGTAATTCTGGACTGGAGAAATCATTAATATCGCACAAATACATCAACCTCATTCTGTGAAGAGAACTTTAAACATGCGATAATATTTATATTTACTTTATTCACAGTTTTCTGTAAAAAGATTGTCATTTAATTTCCAAACTACTATTGCTTTCATATTTTGAATATTTATACATACCTAGACCAGGAGATCGAAAATCTATATAATTTAATACCAAGTTGAGCTGCGAGACGAACATCTTCTTTATATTTGTGGTAAGAATCACACGCAATGTCTCCGGTGTCATTATTTAAAATTGGAGAAGGTACTTTGTGAACATAATCATCCCAAATACTCGGACCTTTTCCGTCGACGTTCCAACCACCTTCAATTTGATATGCCGAACTCGATGCGCCGAAAATGAAATCTTTGCGAAATTTTCCATTATTTTTTAAATAAGCCGATGCAAACCTATAAAAATTAACTTTAAAATGTTATTAGCTGCCCACTGATGATACTGGTATTTTTTTTGTGAGTATTTTTCAAGCTCCGGGCTTGTGGAATTATAGTGGTAAGTAAAATTAATTTGCAACGTTTCACAATGGGCTCGTTTACTGAAATTTTTAAATCATTTTTAACTGTCGTGAAGCGAAGTACTAGGGATAAAAATATAATTCTGAAAGTTTCATGTCAATAGAATATGTCGTTCTCCTATTACAACCAATTAAACAAGCATACCGAGAGCGGGGCGAAAACTATGACTGTGACGTCACCGCATATGAAAGTTAATGTGCACTAACATTACGCTTCTGACGTGCCTCTCGTATTTTGAATTACCTACAAAATTTTGTGTGAATAAAATAAAATGTGTGGACGTAATTTTAAAAAAGCGGACTTATTAAATCTTCCAGAAGCTAATTATTAGGAAGTTTTTTAATAAAAAATACGAGTTTATTAAATTATAATTTTATACTATGTGACACATCCGGCACATCCGGCCGGAATGATTAAAGATGTCCATATTTTCATAAATACATGCTCTCTCAAATGATATACAGGGTGATTCCAGATGTTTTATTTTATTCCTGGTCTGGTGGACAAAGTTACGGAGATAACTCTATAGGTTACTCAGTAAAAAATTTCAAATGTTTCAACTGCAGACTGCCCAATTAAAGGAGCTTCTGAAAATGCTATTTATGATGAATGTGTAGTGGAAATTAAATCACCAATGTTGAAAAGAACAAGAAAAACTTATTTTGATGGAGAAGATAATATTGGTTCCAAATATTTACATCAGATTCAAATGCACATGCACCTCACTGGTAAAAAAGCGATATTTGTTAAAGCTGATCCGGTCTTTGAATCAAATAAAATAATTTTTTCAAACATATAATATACGTCGTTTTGTTGATGATCTACTGAAAAGATTACCTGTTTTTTTGGAAAAAAGCATTATTTAATAAAATTTAATTTGTGAAGAACTGACCCATTATTTTATTAAATAATTTTAAAAGTTAATAACACCACAAGCTATAAGAACAATATTATTGTTACGCGAGCTGCTGCATTAATGTGCTCAATTAGTGCCCCCAGTG
>CAJUYG010005443.1:0-13914 GCA_910591675.1 Galerucella calmariensis | reverse complement strand
AAAGAAGGGGGCAACTGTAATAGTTAGATTTCAAAAATTGGAAATAAATGGAATAACATGGAGATGGGATCGATTGGAGGAAAGGTTAATTATTGATACGTCAAAATCAAAAAACTCAATGTAACTCGAGATGAACATCGTTTGTATTCTAAAACAATCCAACAAATTGAAACGAGTAACAAAAATATAAAAATTGTCTTTTGGAATATAAATGGGTTCAAAAATATTCAAAATATATTTGTAGACTTACCGGATATTGATATATTATGCGTCTGTGAAACCTGGATATCAGGAAATATAGAAGTTCCTCTCAATTTTGCAGACAAATATAATGTTGTTTTTTCTAAAGCTACAAGGGATAAGACTCGCGGACGCGCAAGTGGAGGACTTGCTATTTTTTATAAAAAGAAATATAATTTGTGCGTTCTCGACTCAACTCCATGGTGGCTAATATGTAATATTAAAATGTCTTGTTATAATTTGGTTATTTGTGTTACATATTTCAAACAATCTCTCCAATTTGAGGAAGGGCTTGATGATCTCCAAGAAATGCTCGACAGCCTTTGTGATACTCATAAAGAGCATATATTTATACTTATTGGCGATTTTAATTCAAGAATAGGTGATAATAGCACCATACCTGTTGAAATGTTGGGGAGCACCAAGTTTTTCCCTAATATGGAAACCAGGGACAATAAGTTAGATACTCGTGGTCGGACTCTGTTGGATTTCACTTCTAGCAACAGTTTATCTTTAATTAATGGGCATATCATATCAGATAGACCTGCAATGTTCACTTATTGTAGTTCACTTGGTCAAAGCGTTATTGACTTATGCTTCTGTAGTACCGATAAGCTTGATGTAATTAAAAATTTTCACATTATTGAGGACCAATACCTATCTGATCACTTTCCCATTTGTCTCGAGGTGGAATCTGATTGTGTATGTCCAGAGTATAATGTAATTTCTGGAATTCCAGTTAAGTGTCTGAGATGGGTGAAAACAGAAGGTATTAACTACACATCCTTGATGCAATATTCACCAAATGTGGGGCTGCTTCTTGACCCAGAAAATGCATATTTCAACATTTGCTCTACAATTTTTGATACCGGTAGAAACTTAGGATTAACTTACTCACTACAGCCACATCAGAAATTTCCTAAGAAACAGCCCTGGTTTGACTCCTTCTGCTTCCACGAAAAAAAACATTTGGGAACTAAACTTAAGATATGCAAAGCACATCATTTTCTAGAACCCTTTAAAACGGAATACTTAGAAGCTAAAAAGAACTATAAAAAAATTATTTCTAACAAGAAAACTGCATATCACAAAGACGTATTGAGCAAACTTAGTAACACTAAAAACCAGGCTGACTTTTGGAAAACTCTGAAAACCTTTAGGAATGTTACTCCAAGAAATGGTATTGAACTAAAGCAATGGGAACATTTTTATGATAATATGTATCAACCGAAGCACATTTCCGTTACCACATTTTATGACGCCAAGTCACTTTACTTGGACTCACATTTTTCGGTCGATGAAATTTATCAAGCTCTTGAGAGGTGCAAGAACGGCAAAGCCCCTGGCAGAGATGGAATTCCTTATGAGTTTATTAAAAGTTTACCCCAAAACTGGATCTTATATGTATGTAGTTGGTACAATAAAATATTTGAGAGTGAAACAGTACCCTCTGGTTGGCATGAAACTATCCTAACTATGTTACATAAGAAAGGTGCACCTGATGACCCAAACAATTATAGAGGTATTTCACTTGTTAATTGCTTTGCTAAGCTCTTCACCACCATCTTATTGAATCGCTTACATAATTGGTGCGAAGAAAATCGTATTCTGCCGGAATGTCAATTTGGGTTTAGGAAACATCGAAGTTGCGAAGATAATAAATTCATCCTAAGCTCAGTCCTACAATTTCACCTTCGATTACCAAAAAGAAAAGTCTTTGCTGTTTTCGTAGATTTCAAGAGAGCGTTTGATAGTATTAACCATAATTTATTATGGCATAAATTATATCAAGCAGGTGTTAGCTCCAAAATAATTCGTATCATAAAAAATACATACGATCACTCATTTATGTCTATTAAACTAAATGGTCGCTTCAGCAAGAAGTTTGATATAACTGAAGGAGTCCTGCAAGGGGAATCATTGAGTCCCTTGCTATTCTCTTTGTTTATGTCAGATATTGAAGTTTACTTTAGATCTGCTGGGCACACTGGAATTAATATAGATGGACGAAACGACGTGTTACTTCTTCTATACGCCGATTATATAGTAATATTAGGCGATTCCCCAATAGATATTAGCCGGAAATTGAAAACGTTAGAATCCTATTCCAGCTCGATGAGAATGGAAGTAAACATACAAAAAACTAAACTGATGATATTTAGTAAAGGTGGATATAACAACAACTATAAACTAAATTTTAAATATAATAACGAACCTTTGGAGGTAGTAAAACATTTCACATATTTGGGTGTTACTTTTTCATCTTCGTCTTTATTTTTAAATATGACTCAGAGGACAGTAACCAAGACTCTCCAATCTACTGGTGCTGTTATGAATATTATGTGTCGGTCTAAACTACATTCTTGGAATGCTCGTATGGAACTTTACAATTCTATCATTTTATCTTCTTTATCATATGGAATTGGAATCTGGGGACTACGATATGCTGATTCACTTGAACAAGTTCAGGTGAACTTTTTTAAAAGGTTGCTGTGTCTGCCTCTTTGCACTCCCAATTATATGGTGAGAGTAGAAACTAAAACCATTAAGTTAAGTTTTCTAATATTCAAATCGGCGTTGTTGTGGTTAAATAGAGTGAAAATTATGGATGATAGTTCATTGACTTAACAATGCTTCTTGAGGTTACAAGCCATCAACAGTCACAATGTGAAGTATAGTTTTCTGGGTCAAGTTAAGCAGTACTTCGACTATGCCGGTTGTGATAATCTGTGGTTAGAATTCTTGCACAATAACTCCAATAAACTTTTAAATAACATATTACAATCATATAAAAATAAATTAATAGCACATGATCAACAAAGAATAATAAACTCCTCGTATCCTTTGATATACAAACATTTAATTTTGTCTAAAAATAATTGTTATTTGCAAAGATCTTGCCCAATATATATAATTAGAATAATATCCCAAATTAGACTATGTAGCTCCAAAACTCTAAAAATCTATTATCGAGGTATAAAATACACAGTAGATATGACTGCAACTTGTAGTCTTTGTATCTTGCATGAGACCGAGACATTAATGCACTTATTTACAGAATGTCCAATATACAATGAACTTAGAGGAGATAGCATATGTTCAGAATTGAAGACATTTGGCGAATTAATATATATTTTTAACACCACTGATTTCTTTATATTAACTAAAGTTGTGAATTATCTTCTCAATATTTTGAAGCTGAGGGCCTTTGTACTAGAAGAATGAGATATTTACCGTGTTTAAACTTTTTTTTTTCTTGTTAAATTAAGTATATTTTAATTAGTTTTTTCCTACTTTATTATTGTTGTTTCGTTTTCGCACTGTGGTATGTGAAGACCGAACTTCTTGTAATAAGAATTGTAAATTCTTTTAATACAATAAAATTTATCTATCTATCTATCTATCTATCTATCTATCTATCTATCTATATTATTTGTAAAGAATTTAGTTCTCAAATGAAGTGCCCGGAATACCTGCTATCAATAATAAAAAATTATCTCAGTGACAGAACATTACAAATAAAAGTTAACAACAGTTTCTCACGAACAACTATACCTTAACAAGGAGTCCCGCAAGGCTGCTCTTCAATCTCTACTGTTATGACATATACAACTTTGGGTTAGCACCAGATCACATTAATTTGCAAAAATACATATTGCAGTATGCAGTTGACACCGCTTTAATTAGTCATGATAACAGCATCAAAAAACAATGAACGAACTGTTAACATTAATGATAAGAACGGAGAAATGGTTCAACAGGTGGGGAATGAAGCCTAACCCTTCGAAATCTCAATTAATAATCTTCAATCATACACCAACACCCAAAACACCATCTATTTATATTATCAACAACATAATTCCATTTATTTTTATTATTTATTTATTTTCAAATTTCGAAATGCACATGCACATCAACTGTAAAGTACCTTGGTATGAATACCGACAATAAACTTAACTTTAACAAAAACGTGGAGATAGCAAAGAAAAAATGTATTAGCCTAGGAAAACACTTTCGAAGCATAAAATACCAAAACATGGGTATAAGTAAGAAAACTGTAGCACACTAACATTTTAACAAATAACACATTTATAAAAACAGTTAAGTAACTTTAAAATATTATGAATGTGGCCACCTAACAGCCCAGAATTAAATCCGGTTGATTATTCAATTTGGGGAATTTTCAAACAAAATTTGTAGGAGGAACAACAATTTGAAACAATCGAGCAGCTCAAAGAAAGAATGCAGTTTTTTTGGAACAATTTTGAACAGGGTGCAATAAAGGGGGTTTCAATTTATGGCGCAGACGACTTCAAGGAGTGGTAAACAATAATGGTGGCCACATTCATAATATTTTACTCTAATTTTTAAAGTTACTAAACTGTTTTCATAAATGTGTTATTTGTTAAAATGTTACCTATTTAATAAAAAAATGGCATTTCGCGAGTCCGGTAATTTCGGGAAAATTTTTTTTACTGAAGTGTTTTGGATAGTTTATCTACCGAAAAAGCATATTAGTACAATTTTAGCTAAAACAGTTTTCATTTGCAACGAGTTCAAATGCACTGTTATATAATTTTTTTTATAAGTCCAACCCTGTACATCATTTTCGCTTCCAAATGTACAGTCATGTTGAGGACATGTTAGGTTATTAGCCCTGCAAAAAGAAAATAAATCGCCCACAAAACAAAAAAAATATTTTCAATTAAAAAATGTACTCCTATGGCAGAGTTCGGGAGATTGTCCGTCCGAGCTCTGTGAGTTCTAGCGGGTACATCCCGGCGTTTTGAATGCCCGGACGGCGATTCACCCGTGTCCGGAAAGTGTGAGAGAACATATGCTGAACTGTGTATTGCTACTTGTCCGGCTGACGGGCGAAAACTCGGACGGACAAACACCCTGACCGTGTGAAAGAGGCCTAAGACTTGCAGAAAAGCGATCGTGAAAGCACACGTGTGTCGTATATACAGGGGTCGCGCGAGTCATATGGACCCATAACTATGAAACTGCTTACTAGACATTTCCCACGGAAACTTACTGGATTATTTCATCTTATCACATTTGTTAAATTCAGCAAAACATTTCCAACACGTGTATAACATCATGTTAACACGAATATTATATTTTATCAAAATCAGCATTTTATATTTCTATTGTTTTATAATTGTATTATTTTTATTCAGTCTACATTTCACCTTTGTACAAAAAACTTGTTGTCACCTAAGTTTAAATAAAATTTTTAAAAAGTATATTTTTTACTTAAAAAATCTAACTGGCGCTGCGAACAGGATACTGTTTGTAGAAAGACACCCCTTCAGTGCGGTAAACATCTACATTTTCTGTTAAGAAATTTAAACGGTATCCGAACATTTCAAAACTTTGGTGAAGCAATAAACTGTGCAAGTGAAGAAGTTGACTCCAACCTGATCATTCCTTCAGTGAAAAACGACGGTTGTCCAGAACCCTTCAGTGAATCAAAAAACAAAGAAGAAGCTCACAGATGATCCTCCAGTGTATCTTCCTGTAAGTCTTTTCCTTCATTACGATTCATTGGCCAATATTTTTATAATTTATATGTAAATTTTTTTTTCTCTATAACAATCTCAACTGATTTACAATAATTGAATTTATTTCAATATAAAATAAATCAATTTTTATTATTGAAGCTAATAAATTGGAAATAATTATATTAACGTATTTTAATACTCTAAATATTTAAATATCTATTTTATTGATTTTATTATCACATATGTCAAATAGTCGTGATCGATGCAGATCTCCGATATCTACAGAACGTAATTTGAACACTGCTACCGAAATGTCTACTCAAATTACACCAATTGAATTATCTATGGCAAACAATCTTGTTCCAACCTATAACGGTGGTTCAAAAGATTTGGCCTATTTTATTAGACAATCAGAAAAATATTTAACTCTACTAAAAACCGAAAATAACGATTTATTTAACTCTCTTCTGTTAGAGCAAGTAAAATCTAAATTATTAGGTCCAGCTAGAGACGTAATTATAAATAGATCTTTTGATGATTGGCCTAATTTAAAAACAGCCCTTATAACTCGTTTTGGTGACCCTAGGTCTGAAGAAATATTATCTCATGATCTAAATACTTCAATTCAATCGCACCCTCAAACAATTACAGAATTTCATGACGAGGTCACTCGTAAATTACAAGTCTTTTGCTATCAATTCAAATAATGAAGAAGTTAGAATCTCTAAAGAAATTATGTATACCGATCAAGCCCTTATGATATTTAAGGCAGGTCTTTTGAACCCTTACAGAGAGCATTTACTCCATATTTCAATAACTTCCCTCGAGCAAGCATTGTACGAATGTAGACGTTTAGACAATGAAAGATCTCAAATTGACTTTGCAAATTTCCTTAGATCCCAAAAAATTCAAAGAAACCGCCCTCCTCCAAAATATAATAATTTAGGTAATCAACCACCAAGAAATCAATCATTTCCTAATTTCTCACAAGTACCTCAAGTACCCCATCATTCGAATAATAAACCAAGTAATAAATATCAAAGACCCCAATATCAAAATAACTACCAAAGACTGAATAACCAATCAATTAATAGATAAATTCAATACCCTAACAATCAAAACTTCAATCGTCATCCACAACCTTCCTCGAGCAATTACAGGCCAACCCCAATGAGTACTTCTACCGCAAATACTTATAGACCCCCACAAAAAAATTTTAAACAAACGGGACCCCCTAAAGTTGCTGTTGAAGAATTATTCAATGTCGAAGACGTAGATCATAATCCTAATTAATTAAAAAAAAAATTATGAAGAAACACAAAATTTTTGATTAGGAGCCTCGGAATTGATATAAATAATATAAATTCATACCCAAAACTTCCATTTATATATCTCTCACATTTAGATTTAAAAATACTAATTGATCCCGGTGCAAGTGATTCTATTATCAATCCAGAACCGGCTCATAGATTATTTTCTAATTCAATTTATAAGTCTAAATTTTCCGTTAAAGCTATTAAAACCACGTATAATGGTAATTTTAACTGCAAATACCCTCTTTTGTAAGAATTTGGTATTAAATATACTTTCGATATGTTTATAATACCTTGGCACGAAAGATTCGATGCATTAATAGGTAGTCAAGACTTCGATAAATTGAAAGCTCTTAATGAAAATCATATTTTACAAATTAATTCTATCAAAATACCTTTTTATTTTGAAATTAACCCACATCTATTTACCCCTTATTCTGAACCATTAGATAAAAGAACTTTAAATATCCCAGTAAATATCGATAATGGACCAATAGTTCTCCCAGAAATAAAATTAAAAGATATAATTATACCCGAATGTATAGCCGTAGCACAAAATGGTTATTGTAAAATACCAATAGAACAAGAAATTTCATTGAATAATATTTCTATTAATTTTCATGAACCTGTTCAAGTCCAACCCCTTTCAAAATTTCATGAAAGGAACCCTAAGTCGAATTATAACAATATTGACATCACCAAACTTCCTCGAACAGATAATCTGAATCCCGAAGAAAAAGATGCAATATTTACTCTTTGTAAAAAGTTCAAAAATCTATTTTATAATGAACACTCAGATTTAACATTTACTCATACAGTTAAACATAATATTAGAACAATTGACGATACAACGATTTATCAAAAATCGTATAGATACCCTTATCACTTAAAACAAGAGATCCAAGATCAAATTCAAAAACTTTTAAATAATAAAATTATT
The DNA here is from genome assembly GCA_910591675.1 of Galerucella calmariensis. Classification (NCBI taxonomy): domain Eukaryota; kingdom Metazoa; phylum Arthropoda; class Insecta; order Coleoptera; family Chrysomelidae; genus Galerucella; species Galerucella calmariensis. The sequence goes on along the minus strand of CAJUYG010005443.1, from coordinate 5,914 downwards.
AAGCCTAGTATATCACCATACAGTTTTCCCACTTTTCTTGTCCCTAAGCGAATAGATGCTAGCGGAAAGAAGAAATTTCGTTTAGTTATAGACTGTAGAAAACTTAATGAGAAAACCATTGAAGATAAATACCCCCTTCCTCGTATCGACGAAATTCTCGACAATCTTGGTCGAAGCACTTATTTTTCTACATCAGATTTGGCACAAGATTTTCACCAAATCGAAATAGATCCAAATTCGGCAGAAAAAAACTACATTTACAGTAGACAATGGCCACTACGAATATACACGTATGCCATTTGGTTTGAAAAATGCCCCAGCAACTTTTCAACGTGTCATGGACACAATTCTCCGTTCTTTTCTTTATAAATCATGCTTCGTATACATGGACGTCGCCTTCTTAGGCCACGTAATAACCCCTAACGGTATAAAACCGAATCCAGATAAGATAAAATCAATCCAAAATTTTCCCTTGCCAAAAAATTGAAAAACAAATTAAATCATTTTCAGGATTGCTCTCATATTATCGCAAATTCATTCAAAACTTTGCCAAAATAACATATCCAATTAATAAATACCTTAAAAAAGGAACCAAATTGAATTTAAATGACCCAGATTACCTGGACGCATTCGAAAAAATGTAAACAACTTCTTTGTAACTCTCCAGTTTTGGCGTACCCCGAATTTACAAAAACATTTACCTTAACAACCGACGCTTCTAATATTGCTATAGGAAGCGTACTTTCTCAAAATTCCCATCCAATAGCCTTTTATTCTAGAACTCTAAATTCAGCCGAAAGAAATTATGGCACTATAGAAAAAGAGTTATTAGCTATAATCGATAGCTGCAAACATTCCCGACCATATTTGTATTTTAAGAAATTTACCATTGAAACCGATCACAGGCCACTCGTTTGGATACATACACTCTCTTAAAGAATCCAATCAGCGTTTAATAAGATGGAAATTGAAACTCGAAGAGTTTGATTTCGAAATTAAATATAAAAAAGGAAAAGAAAATTATGTTGTCGACGCATTATCTAGAATTGAAATAAATAAAAAACCCTCTAAAACAAAACAAAAAGTTAATGTAAGTAGCGATATAACTATTGCTCCCCCAAAACCAAGTATAAAGACTAAAAGTGTCAAACAAAACTCTGATGATATTGATTCTTTTTCAATTTTAGATAGAGCAAATTCTGACCCAAATTTAGCACTCAGCGATGCTGACGAAATTTTGAGTACATTACCAGATGATAACAAAAGTCTCGCTTCAGACGAAACTAAACATTCTGCACAAGAAAGTCCAATTTTTGGCTTTCCAATTTCGGATAAATCCTTAAATTCTTCTCATTTTCAAATAATTCTGAAATACGGAGATAAAAACGATATAGATTATTCGAAACTTTTTAGTAAAAATAGATATACTTTAATTTTCCGTAAAGGCTCAGACCATAATGTAATAAGTAACATGTTTTTAGAAATAATTAACCCAACGAAAACATATTACAGTAGAAACGGTGAATGTTTTCCATCACGTGACCCAATCTACGATTCATACAACACATATTTTCTACATACTATCTCTTTCTGTCGATATAAATCAAACATAGCAACATACGATCGATTGTCTTCTTCACAAGACCAACAGCAAGACATACGTTATAAATTATTTAAATCTGCCGTAATAATCGTAAAAAGAGACAACGATATTATAGACGTAACGTGAATAACTGCTCGTACTAAAAGTTGAATTTGACATTACCGCATGTTAGGTTATGCGAGATTGATTTGCTGTCTTGTTTTTAGCGAATTTTTGGATTGAAAGTGTATTTATTGTGAAAATCAGTTCTTGTTAGGACTAATTTAACTTTTTATTCCATTTGACATTGGTAAGTACGAATATAATTCATTATCAACTTGTAAATTTTTGACATTTCATAATACCTAAATTACCGTGGGACGGGTATATTAAAATGCTCTTTTTACTACTTATAGATGGTGAATAGTATTTATAATACTCCACAATTTGTAAATCTCTGTAGAATTTTCAAAGTTGCATGAATCAAGTGTCTGATTGTACTTGTAACAGTATATTAACCAACAGTTATTTTCAGAAGATGCCTGGAAATCGGCTTAATTCACGAGCACAGGAGTTTGTTAAAAATTTAATTGAATATTTTGAGATGGAAAAAAACAACGGAGGACCTTTTCAACCCATTTCATCTGTTCAGGAGGTATTATACTTTAACATCTAGTTAAGGACATTTCTATTTAATATATTTCAGAGAGTGGCAACTGCACTGAAAATATCAGTTAAAACTGTATGTTCCCTTAATAAGAGAAAGGGAAATACTTCAACACTCCCAACATCACCTAGCTATACACCTCGATTAAAACCAAAAACAGAGGATCTACCCGAGGGAACCAAAATGGCAGTACGGAATACCTTATATAACATGTATGAACAAAGTAAGTAAAGAAACATGTGAAACAATAATACATCTTCCCATGTTCTTAAGATTACAGTCAGCTTACACTTTAAATACAAAAGAAGTGAGATCATAGTAGGTACCTAATAATTAAGATTTTGCATGTAGTATTATCTATATAGTGTGATTTTTCACCATCAGCTTTGGCGTGGTATATAAAAATCTTAGAAAAACCAGTAGTTTGATCATAGAGGTTCTGAGTAATAAAAGTTTTTGAATACAGAAGTTGTGTAGGGTAGGGCGGGGCTAGTTGGGCACTTTTTCATTTGAGCGGTTATAGCTCCTTAACGATAAGTATTAATGGCTGAAGGATCACGAATTTATCTGTTTGTAAAAGTGTCCATAGTAATTTATTTCTTAGGAGTCAAATTTAGGAGCTACAGCTGATTAAATGCAGAAAGTCAAGTATGCTCAACGTACCCCATGGGTGAGGTAAGTTGAGCAAGGGCATGGGGCAAATTGAGCACTCGAATATCTAACCAAATGATGGGTTATATGTTAACTAGACATGAAATAAAATTTTTATTTGATACTCAACTTTTTATTTATAATCTTTTAGTGACAAAACAACCCAATTAAAAGCAATTTTATTTGAATAATAAACCGAAAATAGAATCAACAAAACATCAATGTATCTTAAGCATCTGAACATTAAATGATGTTGCCCTACCAAGGCTAGTGGGTTTGCAGCATCATTTAAGTTTTGAGTAGAATAACATCTCGTAGTCTTTTCTTAGTAAGTCCGCATCCTGAAAAGAATAAAAATAATATATAACTTCAGTTCTAAGTCGTGGGGTTAGTTAAGCTCAACTAACCCCAATCCGAAATTTCAAAACAAAAGTGAGGTTGTCAAAAACCTGTTAGAATTATACCCTAAATATTTATACATATCAAAAGTACTGTGAATGTATGGAAGTTTAACACTCACCTGATTAAAATCGGATAACATATAACTATTACAGACAAAATATTCCGCTTTATAATTATTTCACTTTCTGGTTACCAAAAAAAGAATGCGCGTTTGTACTTCCCTCGATCGAGTAGTCGCCACTGGCAGTCTCTTGATGAGTTCGCATCCCGCGACCCCTTCTTTTCGCTATTTGATGCCTTCTCGTGCCGTGTATAGTTTTCGAGATATTTCGATTGCCCAACTTGCCCCTATGCTCAACTAGCCCCGCCTTTTTAATTTGAATGTGATACATTATAGCTGCTACATGTGCTGGTTTCCAAGTTGGGCACTGTTAGTAAATGTTTACCAATTTGTTGGGTCTGAGTGTAGATGACATTTTTCACGATTAAGTTTACTAATTTAAATTTGTTGATGTCACATACATGGGGTTATATAAATTATTTGGTATAAATTATAAAAAAATCTGAACATCAAAATTATTGTGTATTCCAGTTTAGTATGAAGTAAATATAAAACAAAATTCTGTTTAGTTTGAGGTAATGATAGTTTTAAACTTTTTATTTTTTTAGGGAAACATGTTACTGTCAAAACCATAAATGAGGAACTGAAAAATAAGGAAATTCTTTCTATTGGAAATACCTCTTTATTGGTGTTATTAAAACATTTGGGATTTAAATATACAAAGGAAGACAATAGAAGAGCATTAATAGAACGATCAAATATTGCTAGCCAAAGAGCATGTTTTCTTCGCAAATATAGAGAAAATCGTGATGGTGTATTTTCAAGACAAACCATATTTTTAGATGAAACATGGATATATGCCAAAGGAACCAAATTAACTTCTTGGCAGGACAGTAATGTCAAAAGTGTACGTAAACCAGGAGGATACGACGGTAAACGTTTTATTATTGTTCATGCTGGTTCATCCAAAGGATTTGTGGAAGATGCCAGTTTAGTGTTTTCCTCTAAATCATCGTCGTCAGATTACCACGGTGAAATGAACGGTGAAATATTTACAAAGTGGGTTGTGACACAGTTAATTCCGAATTTAGAAGAACCGTCGTTAATAATAATGGACAATGCACCTTATCATAGTATACTAGAAGAAAAGCAACCTTCCACTTCATCGAAAAAAAATTAAATTATCACTTGGTTGAAAGCCAACAATGTTGTCTTTAATGAAAACCTCTCAAGACCTGAACTACTACAAATTGCTAAAATGAACCGGAAAGAAAATGTATATGTCATTGATGAGTTGTTCCGAAAACATGGTCATGAAGTTTTGAGGCTACCACCCTACCATTGTGAGTTTAATGCCATTGAGCTTATTTGGGCCCACTGCAAAACATATTATAATAAATATATTGGCAGAGACGGATACGGTGATGAAAGGGTCTTGAGTATGTGGAAGGAAGCATTGGAAAATTGTAATGCAAATATTTGGGATAATTGTGTCAGGCATACCGAAAAAATAATCGAAGACTGGTTTACTCGAGAACAAAATTTAGTGGAATTACAAATTGAACCAGTGATAATAAATACTGGTGAGGACAGCTCAGATTCCGAAACGGATGAACTTTGAAGACAAATTTGTAATATGAATAACATATAACTCCCTTGTACTCATTGCTGTAAACATGTGTTTCAGAAGCAATAAATAATCATTATTATTTTTGTAGTTTTCTTTTACTTATTTGTTAATAACTGCTGATGTAAAGGATCAGGCACCAATAAGATATATGGGGCCTTGGGTTCCACTTAAAAATTTTCTATTATTCGTCTGTGTTTCAATGGTATATTCACCGAAACGTCGACCTTCAAGCTGTGTAGAAATCTTCTATTTACAATCTATAGCTCATCCAAAAAAAACATTCCAATATAATCAGTTTAGAAAGTGTAATTTTAAAAATTTTAGAGTCAGTAGACTAGATATTATGTCATTTTTATGAACTACCAATTGTAAATCCTTATATAAAATCCGAGATATCTTACAAAGATTAGCTTTCCACTAATAAGCCAGTATGGTTGATATTAATTTTGGATTTTGTAACTTATTCACCCAGTATATCGATGGTTTTAATAAACATGTCGAGATTTTAACCAGATAATTACAATCAGAAAATTAAATTTCTTGTTTAGTTGCCAATTCGTAAAAGCCCGACATTTGGAATATTAGTCATAACGTTTATTTCTATTGAGTTGACAGAAGTTTTGATTTGATTCATATGAATATTGTTGCTGACGTAACAGTCACGTGATGGAAAACATTCACCGTTTCTACTGTATATATATTGTCCCGACGATTTATTGCTTAATATCGCTTCGAGAAAATGTTCTAAAATTCTATAACCAAATGTAAAAATTATCAAAACAAATATTTTCTTGAAAGATATAATCTGTAAAGACGACTAAATTCGTATTATTTCAGACTATCATTCAAAAACTCATAATGGTATCACAGAAAGTGTAAAACATTTACAATCTCTATATTATTTTCCAAAAATTCAAGAAT
>CAJUYG010005442.1:0-13915 GCA_910591675.1 Galerucella calmariensis | reverse complement strand
AAAACTTAAAACTGAAAGAACTATCGTCTCAAGAATTGACACCAATACTTGAAGAAAAATTCAACCTGCATATTCCCAGCGTATGGACCATAATTTTATACACTGGTATAGCATTAGTTATTATTTGGCTATTATTGAAGAAAAAACCGAAGACAAAGGTGCCAGAACAAATATCCATAGAACTACAAGAAAAGAAAATTCAGCTTCCAGAAGGAGCCTCATTCTAATGGGGGAGGTGTTATATAGTTATATTTCTCAGTGTAGCATAAATAAATTGCTTAGTCAGTTATTCAAATTCATAGTGAACTTTGTTTTTGCTTATGTTTTAATTTTAATATTAGATTATTGTAAAACTTTATTATTCAGTCTAGAATCTACTTCCGATCTTTTAACATACTATTGTAATTATCTCAATAAATAAATCTTTTTTAAAAAGCCTTTTCCATACGTGAAAAGATAAGTTGTATTTATTTGTTGGACGCCAATGATTTTAGGAAATTTATTTTATGGTTATTGGTATCATACACCACTTACCCGTTTTTTAGGACTCTTTAATACTCAGGTTGGGTTCAGGTATTAAATACTTTATTTCTTTTTTTAAAAGAGATTTTCTTATCAATTCTATTTACCTTTTTTATTTTTATCTTTATCACTTTAATTGTATTTGAAAACTTTTAGGCCGGTCCTGTGTCCTTGTCCTTGAAATTGTGTGGTAGTGAGTTTTGCCAACCTTATCGGAATGAAAGAAAAATTAGTTTTGTAATCTGTGAAATATTAATAAATTTATTCTTTTACTGTAAGGCGTATTAATACAGATTTGAAGAGTGAATATGCAAAGAGAATTTTTTTTTCAACTCTTACCTCAATGGTCTTTCACTCTTGATCATTCATACTAATGAAAATTAACATCTAGTTCTTACACAAGTTATGTAACTCCTTTTGCATACAATATGTAAAAAGGATAATATACAAATTATTCTTATGCTACTGGTTGAAAACATCTGTTTTTAACAAAATGGACGATTCTACGACCACAATGATGAGAAATAAATATCAAATTTTTATTATCACCACACACATGTAAGTTGATGATTCAAATTATAGTTTATCAAATACCTTTTTTCTTCTACGTTGTGAAATTCTAATAATTACTTCCTTTTATGTTTTAGACCGCTCTGGACCTGTCAGTGCTTGTTTGGGATTGCTTCGCTCTGATTCCGTCGTCAGTTTGGAGAATTTTCAGTATAAATGGCCTCTTGGAGTTTTTATGGTTTATTTGAAGGTTTCATTGATTTAAGTGGATATTTGACATGGAATTTTAACAGGAACTTGTTGTAAGGGGTTAGTAACACTTTTTCACTAAATATTTTCACTTCTTACTTTATTGTGACTTAAATTTTAATTATTTCAACAACATAAAAAGAAATTTTCTTTTCAATTCTGTATCTCTTTTAGCTAAGTGACGCTTTCTTCCCCGTTTCTAATCAATAACAACGTAATCCTCTTTTTTTGATCAACAACCATGTGTCTCTTATGCCCGTTTGTAATTATCAATGATTTAGTACAAGTTTAAGTCAATTTTTTAGGATCCTAAACTTAGGACACTAAACTATTGACAAGAAAAAAATGTGTTTGCAACACACCATGTTTTAGTCACTTATTTAGGTTGTGATTATGCGCACTGATGAAGATGATTTTGTTAGTAACCTGTTATTTTTCAGATTTTAGCAAAGAATTTGAATTTTTTAGTTTAAATAGGTATCGGACAACAATGGACACAGAATTTTTATTGTTAGCAGCAGCAACTCTTATATATAGTAGTAGTAAGGAATTATATAAGAAGGAGAAGCCCTCATGTGCCTATTTTTATTTTGAGAACTTTTAACTATGTAAAGGAAAGGTCTTTCTTTATATAGTTCAATAAGTCGAAGTACTTGATCATGAGACCACGACAGTTTTGATATTTAAAATAGCTCAAACGAAAAACTTTCACATACACAACATTCTCACCCTTCAATAAACGATATAATATTTAATCTTTGAATAAACGTTGGTTATGTAGCAGAACCAGTGTCACCACCAACATGAAAAATAAAAAAATCAATAACCTTAAAATAAAGTTTACCCTATATGTTTGCCCCAAGTTGTCATTTAATTGATAGAAAATAGGATTGGTTCTATAAATATTTTCTATCAATTAAAATTGAACAAAAATAGGACAAGTTTCGTCAATTTCAAAATTGACTGAAAAATTGATGATAAATGTGTATGTATCTATCATTTATTTAGGAACCTAAAAAATTAACTAAAACTTGTACTAAATCATTGATAATTATAAAAGGGCATTAGTTTTAAGTTATCTTCATAACATCTGACCAATCAAATTCATTTAATAATTTTTAATTTTTATTACTTGACTTGCAATGCTTAATTTTATGGTCTTTTTTTAATATGAAAGTTTATTAGTCTTTGAATACTTCATTATTATTTTTATCGTTTAATTCCAAAATTTGTAAAATTATTTTACATTTGTTTTTATTTCTGTTACTAAGGTCCTTTCTCCTTTCTTACGTTCGAGTTGACAAATCTAAGTTCACTCTTAGTTAACTATGTTCATAAATATACTTTTTCTATTTTTACTAATGTCAGATTCTATAACCTAACTAATGATTTTTTTATTTTTCAGGTTTTCTTTATAGATTAATCATTAGCCAAAAAACTTTTGAAAAGCTTTTGAAGAAAAGGATTTTAATAAATTAGAAAGAAGTTATCAAGATTCCTGTTTAAAGTTCGGTTTAAAGTACAAATATATTTCAGTTGATTTGTTTATTTTTATTTTTTCAAGTTTAATTCAAATTTTAGTTTATTTTTTATTAGTTACATTATAAATTTCAAACTGTCTTCTCTAGTTTGATTTATTTTTGTTTATTGATAAAAGAAATTTCCCTTTTAAAGTTTTTATTTTTAAAATTTTATATTGAAATAACCCTTGTTTGGTGTATGTGATGAATGATACTATTTTCCATATCAAAACATTCCTACATACTGAACACACACTTGAGTGTCTTTTCCGGAATAGCGTTGATTTCATGGGTTAACAGGTCTGTTCTTCCTGAGTCTAAAACGACCAGTTAGGTTAGTTTAGGTAAGTGAGTTTTCCAAGTTTATTTTTCAATTTCTGCCCATTTTGATTTTGCATCTATGTATACTAAGAAATGTGAATTATCTCTCAATTACTTGACAGTTCTCTATGACATTCATTATTTCATGAGTCTAATAAAAGGTCACAACACAAAATAATGAATTTGTTCCATAATTCAGCTCTGTCTTATTAATCTTATTAATGTACAATGTTTTTTCACAAAAACTACTTACTTTTTTTAATATGTTCTTGAACAAGCCTCAATCTCTTTTGAGCGTTGTCTTCTAATCTACTTATTGGAATGATGTTACGTATTCGTTGTTGTAAATCCTTGTCTTCATATTGTAACACCCCATGTGAATAAATTTCCATTCTTCGTAGAAGCGGATTTGTAAAAGTCTATTAAATAAACGAAATGTTACTTTTTTAACCGAAGGAGAATGTTCTCAAATCGGAGTGCAGTGGCAGATGCAGGATACTGGTTAGGGGGGGTATGGATATGAAAATTATCAAGTGAAATATGAAAATATTTCCAATAGACATATAAAATAATGAAAACAAATAATAAAGTTTTGTGTCATAAAAATGAGATCATAATATATTTTCAGAGATCATATCACTAAAAAGTGAAACAAATGACATTCTGCAGATGCAAAAAATCGAGCCTTGGGGGGGATTACCCCCTTCACCCCTCCCTGGACCCACCACTGTCGGAAAGTATATTCGGTCATAAATTTTTTGTTTATAAAGCGAGCCAATGATTTTTTTGCATTTGTTTTAATATAGCTCCAAGGTACTCCCATTTTGATTTAAGCCCATTTTGGCTTAAGCCACCAACCCCGAGAGACAAAAACAAAAACTTTCTTCCGCTGTTGTTAATAAAGGTCGTTGGTGAAGTTTTTGTATTACTTTTTGTTATTTGAGGTTTTTCTCCGCCCTTAAGAGACTGAGATTAATATTTTGATGAAATTGTAAAAATGTATTTGGTTTGAAAATCAATAATTATAGTTTTCGAGTTTCAACTGCTTTAACTTTTATACATGAGGGTGGTTAAATGTGACTTTTCAGATGTTGGCAACACTTCCGCTACGATGATTATTTTTAGTTAAGTTTCCACCATGTTTCTGATGCAATCTGTCAAAATTTTACTAAAATCTGACTGATAGATTAGTTTTAGTACTACTCATTTAAAGAAAACTGTTTCTGATATTGGTTAAATATGGAGAAAAAAGAATTTTGAGTATTGATTAATAGTATATTACACACCGAGGTGGGAAGAGTTTCATTACTGTCGAGAGGTGAGCTATTATCTCGAGACAGGAATGAAACTTCTTACCGAGGTTTGTATACTATTTTATTTACATTCATCATATACCGATCAAAATTAATCAATCTTTGTGTCGTTCTGAACACACCTAAAATATTACATTTGACAACTACTGTCACCAATATAAAGAAATGTCAGATAAAGTCGGATGGATATCAAGTTCGCGAATAATAAATCAAGGAAAATGTCCTCTGATGAAGAATTGATGGATTGCAGTACCCCTCCAGAAATAGGTATTATAATATTTATCAATGTTTTATATTTTTAAATATAAAAAATATTCATCTAAAATAGATTAACGATGACATTATTTTAGAGGGCGGGAAGTGATCTATGAGATTGGGAGGTCAGGGCGGGAATTAGAGGTGTGTAATATGACACTTTCTAACCTTCAATGACGTTAGTAATATATGGTTGTGGATAAACATTATTTTTCACGTGGAAAAACAATTAAGAAAACCGTGGAAATGTTATGTGAATATTATATTAAATGTGCTCCATCCCATGTAATGATTTGTAAGTGGTTCTCTTCTTTTAACATATCCATATGAACACGGATGATGCTCAACGTCCAGGACCGTCATTTACTGTAACTACTACAGAAATGGTTAATGAAATCTGTGCCCATGTACTTGGCGATCATCGAGTAAAAGTACGTGGGATAGCTATTTATAAATGAATATTTCGACCGGACGGATATGCAATATTTGGCATGAAAGGTTATTAGCCTAGGAGGAATCGGCGCATGAGTACCGAAAACTATTCTACCTCAATTTTTTATGCGATCCTCTTCGAATTGCCCTACTGATGATATAAATGCATGTTGCCATGGGGCAACCCGGTGCCATATTGTTTAAACTGAAATTGTTCAAACAATTGCAAGGAATTGCTATTTTTCAACCGGACACATTTTTTTAATATTTTTTATTGGAATACCAATAAAAAAGGTCCTACGATTTTTCACGATAAAGTTGATATTTCCAAATATATGAATTTTTTAAGGTTCGGAAAATCTCAAACTTGGGTACTTTCGACCCATGAAAAATACCGGGTGTTTTCAAATGACACCTACAACGTTTGCATGTAGATACCTCTCGTAAAATTGCACAAAATGATTTGAGGATTAAAGGGTCCAGCATATTTACTTTTCGAATTACAGGGTGATAAAGTTTTGGAAAATTGAATGTTTTAATTTGAAAACTTTAAAATGGATGGATAAATTGATTTGACATTTGGCAGGTTTTTTTTAAATGTAAAAGGGCATATTTTGATGGAAAAATATTTTTAAATTTTTGATCCCGTGGTGTACATTTGAAAGAATATGTTACCTTCCCCTCCCATTTTTTACGCCACTGATATTTGAAGCAATTTTTATTCAATTTTGTATTCCTCGATGGTTTTCACGTGAAAAACGAATAACCTTTACGTATCAAAAAATTTGAAGTTTTCAAGATATTTAATGATTTCATGAAGTCTGCAAGATCACTTTTTAACCTTTTTAATAATTAATTGAAAAATTGTATTGTATTTTTTTCAATGACTACCAAGTACTTATGGTTGGAATATGTAACAGGAACTAATCTATCTATCTACATGCAAACGTTGTAGGTGTCATTTGAAAACACCCTGTATTTCATGAGTCGAAAGTACCCAAATTTGAGATTTTTTGAACCTTAAAAAATTCATATCTTTGGAAATATCAACTTTATCGTGAAAAGTCGTGGGACCTTTTTTATTGGTATTCCAATAAAAAATATAAAAAAAATTTGTCCGGTTGAAAAATAACAATTCCTTGTAATTGTTTAAACAATGTCGGTTTAAACAATATGGCACCGGGCTGCCCCATGGCAACATGCATTTATATCATCAGTAGGGCAATTTGAAGAGGATCGCATGAAAAAATTGAGGTGGAATAGTTTTCGGTACTCATGCGCCGATGCCTCCTAGACTATATATATATGAAAAAGATATCTGCAAGGTGCGATTGCAGTTGCCGTTACTTATCGCCAATTTCAAAAAGTAACGAGATTCTAGTAACGCGTCACCGGAAAGTAACGACTTTTTTTTAGTTACTCCCAGTTCTGGTCGGCACTAAGCAATTTCAAAAATAACTTGTTTAGTTGGCTCCGTGTTCAAAAATGTGGAACAAATGATAATTCCATAATAAACAAAAATTTTCAAAAACATTAAGTGAAATTATTTTTTCTCTTATTTTTGGGAATGAAACCACAATAATGTTTCTTATTTTTTTATTTCGACGTTTCGGTAGCGTTCCAGCTACCTTTGTCAAGATTAAATAATGATAAAATAATTTTTGGTCCCTATCTGACACAACGAAAAAAATATGACAACCAGACAATCAATAATATTTTGAAGTTTTAGGGTGAAATTCACAGTCGACACTTGAGGGTCACTCATACTTCACTCATCCTTAATGTATGCAGGGACATTTGACAGGCGAGAAGTGAGGTTGAGTTTAAGTGTAACTTGAGTGAAATATAAGTACAGATTCCAGCTCCCTTGAGTGAAGATTTCTAACCTATAAACCACGTTTGTACCTTACACTGTCATTTTGCGATATAAAAATTTTGTTTGGTTGTTATTTGTCTGTTATAGTTTCAAATTTTTCAAGGAAATTAGTATGATGGTTGATTTTATTGATTTTGTTAACTATATACATGATAATGATAATGCTTACGTTTATCGTTTACCTAGGTTAGTAATTACATTGGTGTGGTAAAAAGCAAAATTATTAAATTAATCCATTTTTTATATGAAACAATGCTCTCTGCTTGAGTTAAACTCTTGTGCCAGTGACACTCATGCCTTTTCCTTTCCAGCTAAGCTAGCATTATCAGTTTTTTTATTTTCTATAAAAGAATATTTACGAACCAGCTCACTTAGGGCTAGTTTTTCGCTAGACGAGAAGAGTTTTCTTTTGTTTACTATTTTCATAAGAAATAATATCTACTACAAAAATTGAAAATGAGAATCTAAAATTATCTATTAAATAATTAGCTTGAAAAATAAACTTAGGTACGCAGCAAATAAGAAATATGTATAAACAGTAAAGAACTGAGCTGAGAATAATGCCATGCACAGATGTCAGATGAACGTCAAAGGACGATCATAGATCACAGTTGTTAACCAAACGCAACCAAAAGTTCCTAATAATAACATTGATGCCAGACTTTCTCCACTCAAATTGAAGTATTACTTGAGTAATGACTGTGGATATGAAAAGTCGCCTCGAGCTAAACTCAAACTAAGTTGAGTTTGAGTATGAGTGACCCTCAAGTGTCGACTATGAATTTCACCCTAAGACTACAAAACTTTCATGGGATTCGACAAAAATATTATTGAGCCCAATAATAAAAAACGAAAAATCAAAGCAAGTGCTTTAATACAACTAAATGCAGATAAATGTGTAGCTAGTATTTCAGCCGAATGTAGTCAAATTTGGTTACCAATGTTAGAAAGATAAATTTCCAATAATCAATTACCTGCGTTATCAGGATAGCATCATAAGTTTTTATCCAGGTTTCCTTATGATTTATCATTGGAATAGTTGTTAATCGATACACATTTCAATACACAAAATCACCAAACTGAATTATACATATTTTGAAAACAAAAATAATCATACACAAAAAAGTAACAACAAACGCGTTTTATTAACAACATTTCCAAAATAAGCGAAAAAAAGCGCTATACCAATAAAAACCGTTCCTGGAACGTGCATGTTTGTCATAAAATAAAATATTTATTTCACATTTTACCAGAGATGTGATCTACTATGAATGGACCTTTATAAAATTTGACAACAAAGTTTTGTAGTCTTAAACTTCAAAATATTATTGATTGTCTAGTTGTCATATTTTTTTCGTTGTGTCAGATAGGGACCAAACATTATTTTATCATTATTTAATCCTGACAAAGGTAGCTGGAACGCTACCGAAACGTCGAAATAAAAAAATAAAAAACATTATTGTGGTTTCATTCCCAAAAAAATAAGAGAAAAAATAATAAATAATGCCACAAGGAACTTACAGAAGATATTAAATGAAATAACAGATAATTGAACTATAAAATATTTATCTGCTTACTTTTTAGTAATTATGTTTGTTGAAGTAGATTTTTTTTCAAGATATTAATTTTATTTTGATACTGAATGAAGATTACTTACATGAAATTGAAATTATTAAAAGCAGATTTAAATTTGGAATCGACAAGTTTAAACCAGTACGAAGTCTATAATGGAGTGGATAAGCAATTTTTATAAAAGTTTATGGCCGATTTTTTTTGTTGGTACTTTATTTGGTATGTTTCCGATGATTCCGAAAAATGAAACGATCATTTCACCGAAAAAATTCCATTTTATAACAATGTTTGTTTTAAGCACGGTATCCATTGCTATTATTATTACTGTTATGACAAAAACGCGTATCTTTAACAAATTTTTGTCTTCAGAAGAACAAAATAAAAGAGAAGGTGTGCTCAAATTCGGATTGGTTTTCCAATTAATTTCAAATATTACAACCACTTACACCATTTATTTCGTAAGTTTTTTTAGAAAAACATCAATTTTGGAGGCTATGAAAATTATTTACAAAGTGGACCAAACTTTATCTACCCTCAACCAACAAATTCCTTACAAAAGCTACTTCCGCTACCAAATTGTACGCATCTCCACCGGATTTTTAGTCATTTTAATAAACGGAGTGGGACAGTACTTCTGTCAGAAATTATTAATTTCCTTACCCATCACTATGTGGGTTATATTTTTTATTCCTGTATTTGTCGGACATTTAATGTTGTGTCAATTTAATATTTTTGCATTGATGATTTTAAGTAGACTGAAAATGGTCAACAGACTACTAGAAACGCTATCCAAAGGTATGTACCCAAGTATGTATGTTTTTTGAGAGGATGCACAATCAAAATTCACTAAAAACTATTTTAATTGCCATTTTCTGGTCAAAAAGATTTCTGCTTTATTGTTACACCCTGTATAATTATAACTTAGACCGTTGGAAAGCATTTTCTACGGGCTTAACAACGGCGTATCACACGTAGGGTTTTGCCATTTAAATTTTTGTAGGTGGGGCATAGGGGGTTGATGGGGGTGCGTTCTCATGTCATTTTAGTTCCTCCTCTCCAACTTTTTTGTGAGTTTTTGGAGTGACATTCACTGAGACCTAAAAGATCTCTACCTTAGAAACAGTTTTGGATTTTTTTTGATTTCTTTTCCTTCACGAGATGCAGCCTATGTAAGTTTAAAAATTGACACCATGTATAACTGACTAGTAACAAAAGACATACATGTACAGGGTTATTCATTATAAATTACCCACCCCCTATCATCGTTATTATTAGTTTTATAAAAAAAAGTCTCGTATAAAAGTTGTTTGGTTACAGCTGAATTCTCTCAATATTCTATCAAAAGTTCAGTAGCGTGCACATTTAAGGAGATACAAAAAATAATAGCTCTTTTTCAAAAGGGACACCCTGTATATTTTCACGTTTTTGGAATGGTCTTTTTTTTCTGATTTCAAAAATATATAATATGTTACCTTACCTTGTACCGTTTTTGAGTTATGAAATGTTGGAAATCTTAGTTTTAGTAATTATTGTAAATATGAAAAATGTTAATTATCAAAGTAAGCTATAAAAATGACAACTAATATGTTTGATAATTAACATTTTTCCGATAAAGTAATTGAAATGGTTTACAGAGAGGTGGAGGATTTTAATGATAATAATAATATACAAGTGATTAAAGCAAGGATTCAACTTGAAATCAACAAACTAAATGAAAATAATGGAGTCATCTGCAATGTTATTATAAATAATATAAGAAGGTTTTATCAATTATGCATTAACAATAATGGTGGACATCTCGAATATCTTCTATAAGTTATTATTTATAAATTCTCTTAAATAAATCTTTGTTTTTTGTTTTGTATAGGTATATATTTCGACTTTTTCTTTCTTACTGATAACCATATTATTATTAATTACTTTATATGAGAAATGTCCATTATCAAACATATTACTTGTCATTTTCATAGCTTACTTTAATAAATTATCTTTTTCATATTTACAGTAATTACTAAAACTAAGATTTACAACATTTCATAACTCAAAACGGTACAAGGTTGGGGTAACATATTGTAATGTTTTTCTTATTTATTTAAACTGTTTTTACTGTGGGATAAAATTATACACTCACTATGGCTAATTACTATTGATTTATTAAAGAAACACTAACACACTATAATAAACTTAATTTATATACACACTACTTAATGTCAATTAATTTATCTACAATCGGTATAATAATTGTCCTAATTTATCTTCAACACTATTTATATTCACTTTCTGTTCACTCACTGCATACTGAAACTGTTTACCGGTTCACTGTATACTGAACAACTCCCCCACTCACTCGAAAACCCGCGTATATATAGTATCTCGAATCTCTAGAAAATTCTTGAATATACCACCTCTGCGTATACTTTATAATTCGAGAACATTCGCGATAAACCGCTTCGACAACAGTCTGAATATTACCTACGAAAGAACCTTTCTAGAAAGGTCGCATTCATAGTTTGCGGCAGGACCGGCTTCTGAATCAGTGAGTTCGTAACAATATTCTATATTTTTGAAATCAGAAAAAAAAGACCATTCCAAAAATGTGTCCCATTTGAAAAAGAGCTATTATTTTTTGTATCCCCTTAAATTTGCACGCTACTGAACTTTTGATAGAATATTTAGAAAATTCAGCTGTAACCAAACAACTTTTATACGAGACTTTTTTTTCTAAAAGTAATAATAACGATGATAGGGGGTAGGTAATTTATAATGAATAACCCTGTACGTCAAACAGATAACTATGATGTGAATTTTCGATGCTTGGGGGTTTTTTCCCAAACTTAGTATATAGTATAATACTTGCCAAAGTATACCGTTGACTCCTTGCCTTCGATAAGTAATTTTATTGCAGTGACCAGATTTCACCTGAAAAGGCAACGGTATATCTTGGTGATCATTATACCTATATTATGAGTATGCATATACCTATCTTGAAGTAAACAATATTTTGCAGAAAAAACTTTAGATGACAGAAAAAAATTTGAAAGAATCGAAACTTTAATTGAGATATTTGATAGTCTACTGAAGGCTTCAGGAAAAGTTAATGCAGCATTCGAAGTCCAAATGATTCCGTTGCTATTCAACATGATTTTTATTTTTGCATTTCCTATTTTTTATGTCTACTGGATGGTGAGTGAATATTTTTATAGAAAGCTGTCAAAAGTAATTTATTTATTTTTAAAAGGGAAGAACATCTTTTTTGGCTTCTTTCTTTTGGTTGGTGTGGTATGTATTTAAAATATTGGAAGCCTATGAGTTGTCCAATACTTGTGGTTCAATTGCAGCACAGGTTTGTGAATTTTGTTAAATTTGACATTTCAACATGCCAAATAGATTGTTGTATGAGCCTATACAACATTCAATAAATAAATTTAGTGCAATTTTAGTTATTTTTTAGTATCGATTTGTGGGTATTTCAGCACAGAGCATTTTAATACTGAACAGGAACAACAACATTTACAGAAAGGTGAAAATTAAGATGCTTATTTAATATTTGTGGTATTTTTCAAAATGTCTTGGTAGGTACAATTTTATGGCAATGATGCAATTTTCTTCATATTAAAGTGATATAAAATTGTTTCGTTTTAGCTAATGAATTTTATCCAAGAAAGATCACACAATGAATTTTCCTTCAATGTCCTAAATTTATTTAGAATTGATTTATCTCTGATGTTTGATGTATGTGAAAATTAACTGTTAGAATATGAAGAAATATTTAAAAATTTATTTTTTAGATGCTATCCACTTCTAGTACATTTATAGTATTAATGGTGCAATTTCAAGAAACATCAAATCCAATTAAATGTTGAAGTGAATATTTTTAGCAGTGTATTAGTAAAAATGTAGATAAAACACAAATGCACTATGAAAATATTATATAAGTACTTATATTATTTCAAGTTTCTATAATATTTTATTCAGTAAAATCGTTCATTCATATCACGATACACTTACTCACGGTATGTTCTTGCGCATGTAGCCGACAGCGTGTGACGTCATGTGGGAATCTCAATCGGTGATGTACAATGCTAAATATATGGGAAATACTCTGTTTGTGTTTAATTTTCATGCATATTTACACTTTATGCATGGTTTTTCAGATATAATATGAAATATTACTTTATTATCAGTAACTTAGTTATCTTTTTTTGGTAAGTACAATGATGCCGGGAGTTAACAATGTACAAAACGTGTAGAAATATGTAGGTAATATATATTTTTTACATTTTAAAAAGATTTGAAATAGAAATATTTATGGGTGGGCAAAATTAAAACACACCATTATATTATAAATATTTTATACTTCATATTTCTACCATTATATTTTATTTATTATACAAGACTTCTTAACAAAGGTGTCACTGGGTTACGAAAGGAGCCAAAGGCGAGTTTCGTATGGTTAATGCGAGTGTATTAAAAACCATTACATGAAACTTGCACACATTATTTTTCCAACGAAAAAGAAATTTGGTTTGAAAAAAAATATAAAAAAATGCACAAACCGGGTCTCGAACCACCCTACGGGACCACATTAAACTAATATAAAACGTATATAGGTATGTTACTGTTATACAAAATTATGTAGTAATAAATTATTGTAAACAAAAATTAATAAGTTTAAATATGTATTTACCTTGGTCATTAAGTATTTTTGGTCTGGTGCTCGACATTTATTTTGGTCTTTTCTCGACATTCTACAGAAAATATTGGGTCTCCTACTTGGTTATTTAAAAATCTAGATTTCTATTGGTCAATATTTCAGTTTCATAATGAAAACCAGTGTTATAATGAATATCATTATGAAACTGAAAATTGATATTTAATTAATAATTTATAGTATAGGAGTAGAAAAAGCTTGTATCTAGAATCATTTATTGAAATTTGTTAATTTTGACATATTCTTGTCCAGTTTTTTCAGGCAGTTTTAAAAACTGATTTTCCTATTAATTTCCCTTAATCGTTACAAAGCAAAAATTGCCTTATATTATATAACAGTATTAAATAACACTAATAACAGTAAATTAGTGGGTAATAAAATTCCAAATAAACGAAACAACTCAAGTAAAATTGAAATTAAAGCTATCAACACCTTGTGTTGCATGAAAACACAATGAATCGAAAGACTGGTGAGAGTTGGGTGTAAATTTCTGGTTCCCGCGTGACGTAACTGCGCGGCTCGAACGCAATTTGGAGTAGAAATCAGCATACCGTGAGTAAGTGTATCGTGATTCATATTTAAATATTTTCGATATTTAAACAGAATACCCTGTATATATTTGCTACTTCCCGAA
>CAJUYG010005441.1:0-13917 GCA_910591675.1 Galerucella calmariensis | reverse complement strand
GGTTTATGATAATTCCAAAACAAGTAGTGTGTCCAAAATCAACAATATTTCGTCGCTTCTGCAATTGATTTTGGACAAATCTTATATATATAGAGAACCTGCGTGACCCTGCTAATTAGACACTAGCGTCCATGGTGGCAAGAATTAGCTTCTACTTTGTGAGATGAATTGAATATTATACCAGTGACTATACAAAATATGGAGGAATTATTAAATAAAATAATATGTCGAACGTTACAATAATTAAAAGAAGACTCCAAAAAATTAATGCCTCGGTCATCTGGTGACAAATTGAATGAAATTTTTTTTTCTACAAACGTCAAAAAATGACAAGGTTTGCGCATTGACAACAATATGCGAAGTAACACTTTTTTCAGTTTTTTACGTTATCATGACACCGTGCGCGAAATACTTCGCGCACTAGGGTACGAAGTATTTCGCACACTGCATGTAAATTAATAAGACTTTTGTATTTCAATCTTCGAAAAAATGGAGCGAAACTCCAAATTATTATTGATTTTTAAATGAACAACAATTAAATATTTTGCAAATGATGAGAAAACTTTACAATAACTTTAGTTATTATTTATAAAATTAACGGTAATCGTACAACCAGAACAACAAACCATTATTTATTCCTAGAGCAGATAATTCAGGTAAGCCTCGTGATATTGAGGTTTTTGGGGGTTGAAACCACAAAACAGTCTATCCTATAGAAGTGAAAGTTTAATAGGATTACCTAGAATGAAAAATTGAGGTGTGAAACCCATCCACCTGAAGCGCTAGTTGCAATTGAGTTGTCGAAATAGGCAAGGCAGCTGAGGCCGAAAAACAGACTCAGGGAAGAAGAATTTCAGCGATCGCAGAGGATGGGTTCAGAACTATTTCATAGCGCTTTTTTTTTAATGGAAGTTTGTTTATTTGAATGACTAATGCCCGATTTCACTAACCATTTCCTGGAGTCAGGTGATACCTAAAACGAATTTAGGAATTCCTCAATGCAATTTACATTTTACCACGCGCTAAGTAATGCCTAAGAGTGATAATATTACGTATTTCCCATCACTTTTTGATCAATCCTGAAAGGATTGTAGGAACAGCTTTGCGAGTGAGGCCCTTTTTGGTCCCAATAACAATATATTGTGGTTCAAAATGTCTGTTGCAAAGTTTGTAGGATTTTTAAATCTGTTTAGCGCTTGATTCCTTCAGTTTTGGATTGCGAATAAAGGCAACCCATTCATTCAACAACAAAGGGTCATGTTTGGAAAATTTATGTCGTTTTGATGTTATGTCTGTACATCCAGGAACGCAACACTTCACACCAACCATTATAAAGTTATTATAATATTATGAATTATCACACTTGATAACACTTGCAGTATCTAATTAAAACAGAAATAACAGTAGCAAATGGCAAAAGAAAACAATCTATAAAAGACAATGGTCACAAAACAGTCTAACCTATAGAAGTGAAAGTTTATAGGATGACCTTGAATACAAAAATAAGGTTTCAAACCCATCCACCTGAAGCGCTAGCTGCAATTGAGTTGTCGAAACAGGCCAGGCAGTTAAGGCCTTTAGCACGAAAAGAAAAAAAGATTTTAAAATTCATCAAAGCTGTCATATAGTTGTTGTCACCATTGTCTTTTATAGATTTTTCCCTTTTGCCATTTGCTGCTGTTATTTGTGTTTTAATTAGGTACTGTAAGTCTTATCAAGTGTGATAATTCATAATATTTTTAATGGTTGGTGTGAAGTGTTGCGTTCCTGGGTGTACAGACATTACATCGAAACGACATAGGCATGACCCTTTGTTGTTGTATGAATGGGTTGCCTTTATTCGCAATCAAAAACTAAAGGAATTAAGCGCTGAACAGATTTATGAATCCTACAGAGCTTGCAACAGATATTTTGAACCACAATATATTGTTATTGGGACCAAAAGGGGCCTCACTCGCAAAGCTGTTCCTACAATCCTTTTGGGATTGATCAAAAAGTGATGGGAAATACGTAATATTATCACTCTTAGGCATTACTTAGCGCGTGGTAAAATGTAGATTGCATTTAGAATATCCTAAATTCGTTTTAGGTATTACCTGACTAGGAAATGGTTAGTGAAATCGGGCATTAGTCATTCAAAAAACAAACTTCCATTAAAAAAAGCACTATGAAATAGTTCTGAACCCATCCACTGCGATCGCTGAAATTCTTCTTCCCTTAGTCTGTTTTTCGGCCTCAGCTGCCTTGCCTATTTCGACAACTCAATTACAACTAGCGCTTCAGGTGGATGGGTTTGACACCACATTTTTTCATTCTAGGTAATCCTATTGGACTTTCACTTCTATAGGTTAGACTGTTTTGTGGACAATGCTGACAACAACTATATGACAGCTAAGATGAATTTTAAAATATTTTCTCCTTTTCATGCTTAAGGCCTTAGCTGTCAGGCCTGTTTCGACAACTCAATTGCAGCTAGCGCTTCAGGTGGATGGGTTTGAAACCTCATTTTTGTATTCAAGGTCATCCTATAAACTTTCACTTCTACAGGTTAGACTGTTTTGTGGTTGAAACACTACTAATTTTTAAGGTGAAGGTGTTACATTTTAAGCTGGCCCAACACTATTTTCTATAATAAATCAGGCATTTCATTTATTTATAATATTTTGAAAATATTGATTGTGACGTTTGTATAAAAAATATTGTTTGCATCTCGTGCGCGAACTACTTTGATGGTCTCGAATAAATCAATTCTCGATCACTAAAGTAGCATTTCAGGCACTATATACAAAAATAACTATCAAGAGTAGCCATGTTAAAAATGTTGAATAGTGAAAATCAGATAGTACAAGTTTAGCTTGAGAAGAAATGTTTAAGTAATTGTGATAAAAATGTTTTGCTTCGTGGAGCATAGTTTGCGAAAAGTCTATTCTGGACATACGATTTACAAAAGTACGACAAGGAAAATATGAGAAAAACTACTTAAAAGAGAGGGAAGAATAATTGGACGCAGTCAGCTCTTGACTATATTATTTTATTCTTATTTGTGATGATCTCACCTATTTTTCAAAAGTCAATAATATTGCCAATCTCGATTTTCTCCTACTAAATACGGCTTTATCCCGTCTTTTGAGTCGAACGCAAAATAAGTTATTTACTACGTACAAAGTACCAAACATTCTAAACTGGCAACGCTGCTTTCATGTCAGATTGATAGCAGGAACTGAACACTCGCCCAATGCTGCCCACAATATTATTCTTATCTCTATTTCAAGTAGTTTTTCACATGTTTTTTTTGTCGTACTTGTGTAAATCAAATGTCGCGAAGAGACTTTTCGCAGGCTTTTGAGAACAATTTGTTATGTTGGATTAAAATAATTATAAATAATAGAGATAGAGTTCCAGGAGTAAGAGCATTTTTATTGGAAATTTCTTCTTTTTTGAGGATCCTTCCAAAAATATTAATAGTTTTGAGATTCATTAACAAAAAACAAAATATTATACTTTCGATAAATTTTTTTAGATGTCATTCCGAATTTAAGCCATCAATCATATTTTCAGGAGCTTTATCAGGAATCAACAAAAAACTAAACACCTACAATATAGTACCTATACAATATTATATAATTTTGTAAATAACTTCATATGATGTATGAACTTACAAAACTACCAGAACAGGCGCCACTAGTGAATTTGGGTTTTTTTATTCTTATAATTTATTGATACTATAATGGAGTGCAGCTAGAATAAATGTTGGATGGTTACATAATAAATATGTCTAATTATATAGTACTTGCCGTCATTTTTTCTTTAAGCGATTTCCGCTAAACATTATTTTTGTTATTTTACTACGGAAATGTTTATAACTAAACGTTATAATGTATCTACTTGAAGTAAATAAAAATATAAACATGCATTTTGTTCATCCGCAGCTCATGATTCATGACGGACGTTGTACATAGCACAAACAATTTCAACGTTCATTATCTTTTAATCACGTATTGAATCTCGTTGACCTTCGGTAAAGTGCGAGACGGTAATTTTACAAAGACTCGAAATCTCTATAGAATATTCATTTGATCTTCCCACTTCTGCGATTCAGTAGAAATGAATTGTAGCTTATTAATCGCTTGTAATGAATAACTCGCTACTGAAAATTTCTTTGTAACGGCACTTGACATTATACCGAGTAGCTCATAAAAAATATCGTTAATGCCGCTACAATTACATGCAATTACAAAATTATTTTTCGAGTATCATGCAAATGACACAACCGTAGGTGATTTTTATGCAAAATTAAAATAAAATCGCAATTATTTATAAAATGCGTTACTAAAAAGAAGGCCTAAATATTTTAAGGCAATTAATTTCGACTGCACCTAAGGCTGTTTTGATCAAGATGGAGAACACGTAAATGGTTGATAAATGTTTTATTAATAATATGGTTGGGTGACCGAGAGCGATATTAAATGGTACATGACATCTGGTGTAATTATCCATAAGGTATTCACACAAATGCTTAGATAAATCGAGATGGTTTTTTTTTGAAAACGCCGTATTTTAGTTATACATCATGCGATAGATAGAGCATATAAATACAGTGAGTTTTTGACAAAAATCTTAGTAGAAAACGGACTGTGCCATCTATACCTTATTTAAAAACCAGGAGGAGTGATTTGAATTTAAGTTGGTAATTCTGTAGACCTCTGATTGGTCAGATTCCGCCCAGTTTCACACAACACTTTTTAACATTGACATCTCCTGATAATTGACAGTTCTGTCATATAAATTATTGTTTTCATTTTCGTTTCCTTGTTATTTCATAATTTTTACTTAGTTTTCCACTTTATTACTCTAAAATAGTTCTTTTCAGAACTCCTGTGTTGAATTTATGCAATTATGGATCTCTCTACTCCAAGTACCAGTTATTCGCGTAGTCCGCCAAAACCACGAAAACGGCTAAGCTTAGGCCATTTAGGAATGTCAGAAAAACAATTCATAATAAATATGTATAAACAAATATTGGATGAAATGCCGAATACCAAAATTGTTGATGTTATATCGAAAATTTCTCATGCAGCCGGTAAGTGATCATTATAATTTTCCAATTAACAATAGTATTAAATTCTGAACATTTTTCCTACAGGAGTAGCAAAGTCAACAGTTTACAGAATATTGAAGGAATACCGTGGAACAATTACCAGCCCATGACTTCTTGATGACCGGCACTTCTTAAAAATTGTGATGATGGGTATAAAAATTCAGTTCGAAGAATAGTCCATAATTTTTTTTAATAATGAGTTACCTACAGTTGATAAAATTTTACAAGCTCTGAAGAAACGATCAGATTTGATACAATTGTCCCGGTCATCTTTATATACTTTCTTAAAACAAATTAACTTCAAGTAAGTGTGTAACTTTGAAAAGTCAAATGTACTGTCTATTATCATACTATATATTTTTAGATATCTGAAGAGAAATCGTAAAAGTATACTGATAGAGCGTGACGATATCTGTCGATGGAGGTTGAGCTATTTAAGATCTATAAAACAATATAGAGAAGAAAACAGGTCAATCTTTTACTTGGATGAAACTTGGACTTATGAAGGCCATACTAAGGGAAAAACATGGGTGGACCAGAGTGTAACCAGTAGTCGTCAGGCGTTTAATGAAGGTTTATCCACCGGCCTGAGAACTCCTACAGGATAGGGGAGACGCCTTATAATTTTACATGCTGGTTCTGAAAAAGGTTTCGTAGAAAATGCACTTTTAGTTTTTGAAGGCAAAAAAATGGAAGATTACCATGACGAAATGAACGCAGAAGTATTTGAGAATTGGTTCATTTCATTTTTGACAAAGTTACCTGATAATGCTGTGATTGTAATGGATAATGCATCATATCATAGCCGAAAAGTTGAGAAGATTCCTTCTTCGTCATCAAGGAAAGCTGAAATGCAGGAATGGTTGAAAACTAAAAATATACAATTTGATGTGAATATGAGAAGGTGTGAGCTCTTATACCTAATCCGACAACATAAAGATAACCATAATTTGTATGTTGTCGATGAAATGGCAAAAGCATCCAACAAAGTTGTATTACGTCTGCCACCATACCATTGTGAGTTAAATCCCATTGAATTGATATGGGCACAAATAAAGAATGAATTGGCAGCTAAAAACACAACTGTCAAGTTGGCAGATGTCAAAGGCCTATTATTGAGAGCAGTTGAAAATGTAACTCCTACAAATTGGCAGAAATGTGTACAGCAAGTCATTAACGAAGAACAAAAAATGTCCAAACTGGATGGAATAATGGATGACATGATAGAGCCTTTGATAATATCTGCCAACATTGGAAGCTCAGATGAAACAGAATCTTCAGATACAGAATCTTCTGATAATTTTCTGGATAATAGTGTGTACAAATTCAATGTATAAGATCCTCATTTATTTCACAAAGTTATACACAATACAAATTTATATGATAAATGTGATTGAATATTGAATAGATAGGCTTTTACTTGATGTAGATCCATACTAAATGATGAAATGAAATAATTTGATTTGTTAAGATCCACATTATATTAATATTCAAACTTTTAATTTTAATATAATGTAGATTTTAACAAATCAAATTGTTTTATTTCATCATTTAGATAAATGTGATGTATAAAATCTGATTCATAGGCTTAGATATATCCAACCAAACATAGTATTAGGAATATACACTACTTACTTGTGCAAAAGAACTATTGAGACACAAGGCTTTTGGGATATATACTCGGATATACTTATATAATATACCTCATAATTAAACGTACCTAACTGTCTGAGTGAGTTGGTATTTATAAAATTACAATAAAAATGGCAAATTCACTGAGTTATGAAGAAAAAATAGAGAGTGTGGTTATTGAAAATAATAAAATTTTTTTCCATATGGGTTACTGCTTAAGTAGAGACATTGTATATTTCTACTACTATGTTTGGTAGGATACATCTAAACCAATAAATAAGATTTTATTTATTTATTATTTTATTTATTTATTTATCATATGTATTTGTATTGTGTACAACTTTGGGATATACATGAGAAGCTTATAGGTACTATTATGAAAAATTGTAATATAGATGTGAGGCAAAAGTTGTAGAATATTTTTAATAAATAAAGCATTAACAATATATTGACTTTTAATTAGCAATAACTTTGCTGGAACCATTTTATTCATCAGATGAAAAATCATATCAAAACGAAGAGAATTTATTAAAGATGGCCCTATATATACAATAACATCAAGTCCAGGTCTCATTTAGTGTGATAGTGATTTCATGTGGAGGTTGTGAAATTGTAAACAATCCCAT
Source organism: Galerucella calmariensis (assembly GCA_910591675.1). Lineage (NCBI taxonomy): Eukaryota > Metazoa > Arthropoda > Insecta > Coleoptera > Chrysomelidae > Galerucella > Galerucella calmariensis. The sequence goes on along the minus strand of CAJUYG010005441.1, from coordinate 6,561 downwards.
ACATAAGTTTTTGATCATTTTCTCATAGAAGTCAGTTCCAGATAAAATTATATGACCAGCTTTAAAAACTTGTTCACAGATTTGCCAGAATATATGAAAGTTATATCTTTTAGCATTGACATGCATTAATACAATTATAAAATAAATAGTTTCAAACAGAGACCTGCAATATAACTACAATAAACGATCCATTTTAATCTCTCAAGAACATCAAATACGAAACAATCAAAATAATACAAAAGTTTTACGGGTTATAGAAGAATACTCGGTTTGTTTACATCTCAACTCGACATCTAAAGAACAATTTTCAGTACATAAGGGTTACCTACGATTGGCTAGTTTCCCCGTCAAGTCAATCAAGGCATATTTCATAGATTTTGAACACGACTATTTCGGGACACACCCCTTAGTAACTATGGTAACTTTTAGTGGTGTGCATGAGGCTTTTCAAATTACTCCTGGTTTTTAAATGAACTATAGTAATAGAATATTATACACCAAGGTGGTGAGGACACCATAATTATTATTGACCGAGCACCAAAATTATTTCGCGAGTGGCTTTACCCCGAACGTATTAAGGTGCGAGGCTTATAAATGTCATCACCACCGTGGTGTATATTCAATATTTTCCACTACTAGCCAAATTTAAGACAAAAATTCAAAATAATTCACAAACGCACCACGAGAAGCGTTTATCCTGTCGTCTGAATGACAAGTACACTGTCATTTTTCGATATATTATGAACGTACTTGTTAAGTCATCAGTTATTTTTGGTTGAGCGCGAATTTTAATCTTTTTTTTTTTATTTAGAAATAAACTGCATCAACCGCCTTGGGTTATTAGCAGTGGTACAGTATGGTTTGTTAAATAATCATCTACATAACATATTCAGATTTTCTCATAAATGTCAATGTCCTTCAGAAATTTCATAAGATTATCCACGCTACAGTGATCATTCAATAACAAGTCTATGGAGCACGGAAAATTACACATTTTACGATTTATTTCAAAAACCGGACACTGCACTAATACATGTTCAACACTTATTTGTACATCACATGTCATGCACATAGGTGGATCTTCCCTTTTAATAAGATACTCGTGAGTGTAACGTGTATGACCCAGACGTAGTCGTGTCAAAATGGTTTGTGTTCTTCTTTTAGTGGGCAATGTTTTCCAAGGTGTTATACTTTGCTTGACTTTTCTCAGTTTGCTGCTTGAACTTAACCACATATTATGCCAATGTTGATGCACTTTTTCCCTAATGAGGCTCTTCAGATCTGATTTGGTGATTCTGTTCTCTGCAAATGGAAGGGATGAATTTTCTGATGTTTGCTTGGCAACCTTATCAGCGCTTTCATTACCGCATATTCCTGTATGTGATGGGACCCAAAGGACAGATACCGTTTTATGACTGCTATTAAGTTCAGCAATCTGTTTGTTTATTTGGACAAGGAGTTCATTGGTGTGATACAGTTTCCCCACACTAACTGCTGCACTGAGTGAGTCTGTGACCAAAAGAAAATTTCCAGTTGACTGATTTTTGCATATGTGTAATGCCTTGTGAATTGCATATAGTTCTGCAGAATATATACTGAATGCTTCTGGTAGTCTAAGTCCAATTATCTCGGAATTCGTAACAACAGCGCATGAGGTGCCATTTTCCATCTTTGATCCATCTGTGTAAATTATGTTATAGTCGTGATATTGCGAAATAACATCGTTGAAGCTGTTTGTGATAACTTGTGTAGGTACTTCGTGTTTGTTAAACTTTGTAAGTCGGGTATCGATATTAGGTGCAACAGATAGCCATGGGGGAACATCATTAGAAGTGGGGAATTTTAATCTAATGGCTTTTTTATTTAAATAATTTTATCTTGATAGGTAATTTCAAGCATCAAATATGTCAAAGACACTCTCCTGGTTATACAACATTATATTGCACAAGTTTTTGTTAAACTACTATCCCTGGATTCTCCAAATATTTTAAATTTTTCCATTATTGATAAACGTCCATAATAGAAAAAATTATCAACCACTAATAGAGAAATTCAACTTCTCAGTTGGATAGAAGAAGCAATAATAGTGGAAAAAAGACATTTTGTAGTATGATCCTGATACATTTTCGACTAGCAAACGCTGCTCACGAAATTTTTATCCACATTTAAAACTTCGAATCATTTATATTTCCGGGTCTTCTAATTTTTTTTCCAGGTCTTCTAATATTTTGACTGTTTTTGAATTTTTCAAGATACTCAATTTAACTCTTTTGCCGCTGTGTGAGCACCCATGATTCACATCTAAATGTAAGGATTGGTCTAAATATGGTTTTATAAATATTCATTTTCGCTTTCTTTGATGTTCCTTTTTTGCTTCTAAATAACCTGTTCATTACATAGTATAATTCCAAAGTGTTTTGCATCCTATTATTAATTTTAATATCTTGTTTTCCGTTTCCTTGAATTTCCTCGCCTAAGTATTTGAAGCTTTTCACCTGCTCAATATTTGTTTCATCTATTGCAATCTTCATTTCTCTACTATTTTTATATTTGTGCATCACTTTTGTTCTGTTTTTACATATTTTCACCACATTTTCTTTCAAGGTTTCCTTCCATGTGGAAGTTCTGTTGTAGGTCTGCCCCGTCATAATTATTAAATCGTCTGCAGAGGCTACTTCAAGATGTTTATTCTTTGTAAATTTCTATAGCCTATATGTATCTTTTTTATCTTAGGTGAACATTGTTTTATAATTTTATCCATAAAGTTAATAAATAATAGTGGACCTTATCCCCCTGTCTTAATCCTTTTTGTGTTTTAAGACTTTCCCGTGGCACCTTATTAAAAGCCTTTTCCAAATCAATGAAACCAAACATAAGCTTCCTTATTTAGTTGTAGTAATTCATCGAGTGATTCATCTGCTAACAATTCAAAAGTAAAAAGGTGATCTTGCATATTATAGTAGTTCAATTATGTCTTATTTTGTTATAACTGAGCAAAGTCTCTCTAAAACTTGGCAGAAAGCTTATGAATCTGCGAAAAAATAAGATTAAATACGTCGACCACCACAGTAGGATGAAGTGTAGAGGTGATTTGGATATATTTTCGCATTATTATTCTTCTTAAACAGATTTGGTAATGTATAGGTATTGTAAACGACAACAATGCCGACTTAAAGAAGCCTGGTTTGAAAATAGTCATTTTTCATCAGAAAAAGAGTTCAGGTAAATAAGACTTTATAAATTTTTGTTTTTGTTTTTTGTTTTTGGATTTGCCCACGGAGAATAATTTGAACGAATTTGTGTTGGTGTAGACACTAAGGTAGTTCAGAAGGGACTTTATTAATAGCTGCTCGGATGTAGTTTTGTCGGGAGATCGTTACCAGTGTTCTTTTACCTAAATGCCGATATTTCTGCTGACAATTGGAGGACCAGGAGTAATGGTACAGGCTTGTCTCTTGAGATTTTCGGGAATACTATTGAAGTAAACTATTATATTGTTTATATTTTGAGGTTTCTATATTAATAAAACGTCAACAAATTAGATGAGACTTTTTATTTTTATATTGACGGGTCTAAATTTGGAAAACTTATAAAAGTATGATGGACGAATTATGGAGGGTTATTGGATATTGGAAACGATCGCTCAAAACTAGTTGTTTGTCCGCAATATGAAAGGAATACCCCCATAGAAATCATATAAAATCATGTGACAGTGGGATCTGTTATTTATACGGATGATTGGAAAGCTTACAGTGGACTTTCTAATTATGGTTATATTCATCAAACAGTTAATCATAGCGTGGAATTTGTGGCTGATGATGGCACACACACACTCAGAGGATCGAATCTCAGTTGAATGCAGCGAAAAGGTATTTGAGAGATCAGCATATTCCTGAAAATTAGTTTCTAGATAAACTTTGTGAATACTTTTGGACGCGGTATTGTAAGAGACATAGGTGTGTGCTGCACAATAGCAAAAAAGCTAACCCAATTAATTTTAAAATAGGGGATGTAGTTTTATTAAAGAGAGAAAATAGGAATAAATTTGATTCTGTTTATAGGCCCATTCGAACTGCAAAATAAAAATAGATTCAGGTACAATAAGAGAGTTGCATAAAAACAGAATACACCCTTATTGTACAAAGTGAAAAGTGTAATCGCAAGGGAGGTCATTGTGCGCGGGTGATAAACAAACAGTAATACGAAACATTTATGTTTATCACAAACAAAATAGTGAAGTGTATCCTCGAGTGTATCATTGCGAAAGTCGTCCAGTTTCCAACCGTTTGTAGCTGCTATACGAACAAACTTCATATAATAAGTTGCATTGTGCATAACAATTATACATTTTTTCGGTATATTCGACAATAAACAATTTTCAAACCAATCATCTGAGAGTTCTGCTGTTGTATTTTGATGATAATCTATAAGCTCTTTGATATTATTTGCTGTCACCAATAGAGCGTTTGGAACCCATCCTATTTCTGATTCAGCATGTATTGCTGTTATTATTTGTCCATTATTTGATGCAGACTTTGTTTTGCATTTTTTTCATAAATCCACAAAACCCTTCTATATATCTCGAGATATATCTATATTTTTGAATATCTTGTGAGTGATAATGACGCCACACTCGTCAATCATATGAAAACAACATAGACAACAACTTTATGCCGAGTTTGTCGTTGTAAAAATATGATTTGGAATGCATCATGATTGGAATATCATGATGTACCGCCCTTAACATTCCCCAACACAACCAAGATATCCTGGAGTTGTCTGGAGCAGGTAGGTACACATATCCCAAAATGTTTGAATTATCCAGTATCCACTATACAGTGCTTCCATAAAACACCAGTCTATACGTTGATTTCATGTGGTCTTTGCAAATGGCATTCTGATATTTTAAAGGAATTGTGTTTTTCCTTTTAAGTTATATTTGATTTTGAAGACTCTGTATAATCATATCACTGGGGAGAATTTCATGAAATAATGTGCATAGGTACCTCTTGTTGAGCCCGCATCCTACTGCCAACACCAAATATAATTAAAATTTTGGTTCCCTTTTGATTATTAGAATTATCTTAACTATTTGGAACTGTATTTGGATATTTATGACAATTTTTCACCTTAAATTAGAAAACAAATGGCAAGAAATACTTGTAAACTTGCTGTTTAGACCAGCAGCTGGAATCACTCACAAGAGTGGATAGATACAATGTTAAAATAGCAAACAATAACTTTTGCCTTTTGTCTCCCTGTACCAGTTTGTGCTACCTGGTGATACAACTTTGCAAGGTACCGTTAACATCATCATCAACCTGTGTAATAAATTATTCTTTAAAAAATAAAAAATGAAAATCAAAAATCGACTTGTTTCGGAATTTTTCCAAATCACCGTTTATTTTGCTAATATTATGGAAGCACTGTATTGCATATTGTGGACACTAGCGAGTAGATTTTTTGAGATAAAAACTCTATTTATATTCATGTAATCTGAAATAGAATCATGATATTTTGTAAATATGAAAATATCTAATTTTGTTTGAATGTTCGTTTTTCATATGAAATTGATATAAATGAATATTATTTCATATAAAATCAACACATATGAATAATTAGATGGTTTCAGGATACAAAAATTAAATAAAAACACTGAATATTATTTGTTATATAAACTTGAAATTTTCATTGAAAATGTGATAACTGTTTATTCAAATCAAATTTTATTGAACAAATATTTCCACATAAATATCTACTGTTACTTTTAATTTTTTCGATGAATGAATTCGTGTTTTTATTCGCAATGAATATTCCACTTTTTTTTATGGTTCTTCTTCCAATTTTTGGTTGGGGTAATGTATACATTGAGTATTCTATGAACCAAAACACCACAAAACTCCTAAAAGGAATTCATTGTTTCCAACTATTTTATTATGGTCCAAGTCTAAGCAATTTTACATCGATCCGCATTATGGTTATGGGCATTTTTAACCTCCAAATCTATTTTTACAGACATTTAGAAACGTGGGAATCTGCTACAACAACTTAGAGCTCGATTCCAATATCATAAATATGTTTTTCTACTCCTGTTTTATAATATACTCATCAAAAGACTAAAATCTGTATCATAATGATATTCATTATGATGCAAATTTTCATTATGATACAGATTTTTAAGCCAATAGGAATGCGACATTCGCACAATATTTAATATAGCCATGGATACCTGTATGACATTTCTGAAATTAATTATATCAGTTCTGTTTTCTGAAATAAAAGTGTAGCACTGAGCTATACGATTTTATTTATTTTAATTATGTTTTAATGCTTCTTGCAGTATACAAATGCAATATACATAGATAGTCCCAAATTTAGCAATTTCACACGCATTTTTTCACAGATAGACCTGAATTTTTCAAAATTATATAGCTCAGTGTTACACTTTTATTGCAGGCGAACAGACCTATTAAGTGACACTTAATTTGACAGCTGTCAAATAATTTTTTCCATTATACATGTTATATTCACAAAACTACGTTTGGGTTTTTAAAAAATGAT
>CAJUYG010005440.1:0-13918 GCA_910591675.1 Galerucella calmariensis | reverse complement strand
ATATTAAATTAAATAGAAAAGTACAAAAGGACTTTTAATCCACCATAACACAATGGAACAACTTCATAAAATCCATTCAAAAACCGTTCATTATAGGAGGCGATTACAATGCCCATCATATCGCTTGGGGCGTTGATAATCCAACTGACATAAAAGGTAAAATTCTAATTGACTGTTTGGACGATAATAACTTGATATACAAAAATGACGGCTCCCCCACCTACTTCGGTAATTCCTCGAGATCTGCAATTGACCTTACTATCTGTACTCCTGATCTAAGTCATATTACTTCATGGAAAACAATTCAAGATCTATTTGGCTCGGACCATGCGCCCATAATAGTGGAATTAGAAAACCATCCTATTCTGAAAAGCAACCCTTATTCTCAAAAGCGGAACCTAAAAAAAGCAGATCTATATAAACAAAGGACGGAAGACATTTTCCTACAAAATGAAGTATCAAATTCATATGAATCCTTCTTGCGCAATATAAATATAGCTGAGTCCAACTCCATTCCTAAATTCAAGAACAAAAAATCAACATCCAAAAGAAAAGATTGGTGGGACACAAAATGTGAAGAATCAGTTTCAAAAAGACGGGAAAGCTTCCAAATATTCCAAAATAATCCAAATCAAGAAAACCTACTAAAGTATAAAAAGGATGACGCTATAGCTAAAAAGATAATTAAACAAGTTAAAAGAAACAGCTGGAGAAAATTCGTCGGTTCCTTAAGTAGGCAGGTTCCCATCAAAAAAGTTTAGACAAAAGTCAATCATCTGAAAAATAGAAAAACTAGTAACAAAGTCCCTATAACTCTCTCGGAAGCTTCATGGATAGAAGATTTCCATCAAAATATTACACCTCCGTCAGTAGTACTAGTCTTTCCTTCAGAAATCAATTTTCTAGATAACTATCCCGATCATGTTCGCTACCTAATCAAGCCATTCTCAAATACCGAACTCCACTTTGCGTTGAAAGTAAATTCAAATACATCTCCAGGCGCTAACGACTTTCATTATTCAATTCTAGCAAACTTGTCAAACACGGGTAAGAGAGTTCTCCGAAACATCTATAATGAAATTTGGCTAGGTAGAACGAAGTTTCCCGACGACTGGTACATCTACATCATATGTCCAATTTTAAAACCAGGAAAATCACCAAAGAATTGGGATTCGTACTGTCCAATCGGTTTAGCATCATGTATCCTCAAAACTTACGAGAGACTTATTAAAAATCGGCTGGAATTTTGGTTAGAAAAGAACAACCTATTGCCTAAAACTCAGTTTGGCTTCAGGAAAGGTAAATCCACGCAGGAGAGCCTCGGCCACTTATTAATAGACCTCTACTCATCCTTCACGTATCAGAAATCAGTTGGTTCATTATTCTTAGATATAAAAGGGGCATATGATAATGTAGATCTATTTATTTATTTATTTAACGGTCATACCATTTTAATACAAAATTAGATTAAAAATTAGATTAAAAGTGGGCGAATACAAAATGCAACAATTAAAATACAATACTAAGAAAAGCACAAAATATAACAGGAAATCAATGAAATACAATTTAAAATATGAAACAAAATATTGCAATTTAAATTACCCATGATGAAAGTTAAAAATTTAAGATTTTTGTCTGTTTTTTAAAAGTAGGAATTGAGGTATTAAAAAGTTCTATACTAAAATTAATGTCATTGGCAATTCTGAGAACTCTCGTGATGGATTCATTTTGTCCATAGTCCGTAGGATGAAATGGAATATTAAATATTTCACTATTTCTAGTTCTTCTACCATTAACATTGAAGTTGATGGGTGCTAATAAATCAGGACAATTAATTGCACCATTAATTATTGCATGTAAAAAAGTTAAAGAACTAACAGATTTACGATGTGATAGCGTGTTTAAATCTAATATTGTTAATAAAGCATTACTTTGATATGCGCCTTTACTAAGCCCCATCTTAAAAGCTGCATAACGCAAAAATTTTGTTTGAACATTTTCGATCAAATTAACGTCATTCATTCGGAACGGATTCCGCACAACACAATTATACTCCACATTTGAACGTACCAAGGAACAGTATAGAATCTTGATTGAATGCAGTGACAAATCTTTTGATGATCTCATTATAAAACCCAGCATTTTATTCGCTTTTGCAACTATCTTAGAAATATGCGATTGAAATAATAACTTATGATCTAAAACGACACCTAAGTCTTTAACGCTTTTCACTTGATCAAGTGGAGCATTGTTCAGCATGTAAGATGTTGAAATAGGGTTGTTGTTCCTGAAAAATGAAATTTGTTGACACTTAGTAGGATTAAGCCTCAACAGGTTTACATTGCACCAATTTTAAAGATTGTCCGAATCACCCTGTAACAAGATAGTGTCATTAGCATTGACTATACACTTGAACAATTTTAGATCATCTGCAAACATCAAAATTTCTGAGTTGCATATAACATCAGGAATATCACTGACATAAAGATTGAACAGCACTGGACCTAGGTGAGCACCTTGTGGAACTCCCGATGTAACGGAGATAGACGTAGATACAGAGCCAGCACAACGTACAGATTGCGTACGGTTTTCCAAAAAGCTACCTAACCACCTTAAAATACAACCGTCAAATCCTATTGCATTCAATTTTGTTAATAAAAGTAAATGGTTAACACGATCGAATGCTTAGGTAAAATCGGTATATATTGCATCAACCTGCCCTCTTTTCTCTAATGTATTTAGGATAAAATGTTTATACAGTACTAAATTAGTGGTAGTTGATTTACCTTTCACAAATCCGTGTTGTTCCTTATTAATTAGATGAGAAATATCCCAACTCATATTTCTAAATATAAGGCAGTCAAGTAATTTAGACAATTTGGCAATTTTAAAATTCCTCATAAAACTACAATTAAATTTCTTGGTGTACTATTAGATTCTAAATTAACTTGGAAAGATCATATAAACTACGTATTGCGAAGAACGGAGAATGCAATGAATATCATCAAGACTGTAAGCGTCAGTAACTGGGGAGCCGATCCAAATGTCTCAATATTATTATATTGAAACTTGATAAGATCGATCTTAGATTATGGATCAATATTTTATGGCTCGGCATCTAATTCCTTACTTCAAAAAATCGAACAGATAAAAAATAAAGCACTCAGACTGAGTATCGAATACCTTCGCAGCACACCAATATTGGTTATGGAAACAGAGCTTAATGAACCTCCACTTTCACTACGCAGAGAATTTTTAGGTGAAAAATATACAGTTAATCTGGCGGTAAGAGGTAATTCGTTACTAGATAAAATTGTACAGTTAACCACCATGTCCTTAACTCATCATTACTGGGATAAAAAGAAAGCTCCTCTATTAGTGGAAAGTTTTATCAATTTCTCAAATAGCTTTAATGATATTCACCAGATGGAACAAACGAAATATCAAAAGTTAAATTATGAAGATGTTTCAACTCCCTTTAAATGCCATCTAAGTAAAACTTATGCAACAGACTTTATGACTAGAATAGATCACCTTCATCATGTACAAAACCATTGGATAAATTACCAGAAATTATATACAGATGGTTCAAAAATGAATGGTAAAGTGGGATATGCTATATACTACCCTCAAAAAAACATAACAATAAATAACAGACTACCTGATAATATGACAATATTTACAGCCGAACTTATAGCAGTTAAAGAAGCCTTTGAAATATGTATTAAACAACAAGAAATGAACTACATTATATTTACAGACTGCCAAAGCATTATACAAAAACTGAAATTTAATACACACAATAGTAGAGAAAACAACATCTTCAGCGAAATCACTTCATTAAACAGCGAAGCAGTAAAAGCAGGAAAAAACATAATTTTGTGCTGGATAAAAGCCCATATCGGTATCAAAAACAATGAAATAGTGGACGATTTGGCAGAAAAGGCTACAGAGAAGGATCAAGTTGTACAAAAATATCAACTTCCAAAGGGTGACATACTATCCATAATGAAATCACTCAAACGGACGAAATGGCAAGAACTTTATAACATTTCAGACAAAGGCAAATATTATAAAAATATTCAACCCACATTACCCCATAATCCATGGTTTAATCAACTGCATAATAGAGGTTTCATCAGAACTCTATGTAGGATAAGAAGTAATCACGCCATGACTCCAGTGTATTCAAGAAAAATAGGTCTGGTAAATAACGATGAATGTATATGCAGTGAGGTAGCTGATCTACAACATATGCTCTTAGAATGTCCGCTTAACTATATTAACATAACAAATTTCTACACCAAACTAATTCAATATAATGTTTCACTTCCTACCAACTTATTGCTACTTTTGGAGTCCAAGAATATAGATGTGTATAAGATTTTGTATAGCCATATATACTGTATCAATATAAAGCTCTGACAAAAAAAATATATATAACAAAATGAAAAAAAAAACATATATATATATATATAATAATAATAATAAAGTTGAAAAAAATAAATAAATGAAAGAAAAAAAAACAGCTAAAAAAAATATCCATAAAAAAAAGAAAAAAAAACAAGAGCTAAAAGTTAATAATTATGAAAGAACTAACCACTGAGAGAGAAAAATGTAATCTAATCAAAAATACAATGTAATTACTAACCCTAATTCTGTCAGGAGAGAACTTATAACAAATTGACTGGCCAGTTGGTTGTGAAAACCAGTGCCAATAAGACTTAATCACACACACACGCTTTTTTAACTTTGTTAATCAAAAATTGCAATGTTCCAGAAAAAATGGTATTAGATCAACTGAAACACAACATTTATGAAAACATATATTCAAAATTAACCACGAAACAGAAAAAACAATAAACTAAAAAATATTTATCAAAAAATATAATAGAACCTAAAACAAAGCAAGCCTCATGAATGGACTAATTGTATAAACAAAATTAACAAGATCTATTCATTTCAGAAATGTAAATTCCCATTGGCAATCCTTCTTAGTATTTCATTTCTCTCTCTTAAAACAGATATATTTTCAATTCAATTTCTCTTTTTCTATTTCAAGGAGCTTTTCAAATTTTTCATTTTCGAATTTTTGTTTGGAGAGTTCGATTTTTTCTTTTTTATGTTGAACCAGTATGTCCTGTCTCTTCGTTACTAAAAGTACTTTTTTTGTTTTTTTAAGTTCTGTTTTCTCTGGTAGTGTATTTTCTATATTATCTAAAACTGGTGCTTCAAACGTTTCGTTCGACTCAAGCACAAATTCAGGGATTACATATTTCTTATGTCTAATAAACTCCTCCATTTTATTAGCATACTCAAAGTCTTTCCTACCCCTGCCAGTTTTGTTGGCATTATCTTTATATTTTCCATAATTTCTCCCAAGCACTCTCCATCTATTCTCGCACTGAGATGGAGTGCAATTAATATTATATCCTTCTTTTAATTTGATTGATATTGCCTCCCACATTTTTCTGAAGCTTTTAAATTTCATCGTGCCAACATCTTTTGTTAGGGTTTTATACAATTCCAATAAAATTATTGTACTATTCCTTGTCCAAGTGAAATTGATATCTTCGTTTTCACACGAAGAAGTTCTTGGACCTTGGAATACAAAAAAATTTTTGGAGGGACTCTGAAACTGAAGGACATTTATTTTTCTAGTGTAATTAATATAGGTATATAATTTAATAAATGAATCAATGATATAAACCTACCATTATCCCTCATTATTCTCAAATATTGCAACCAGCCAATCTATAAATATTACTAAATAATCAACTTTTCAGTTGCTAGACACAGAACTATAAATCACTTCATAAAGATCTATTAAACCACAGCATACAAAATATGATAACCAAACTTTAAAAAGAACCTATAAAATTCTTCTTTTTTTGTCTCTTTCTCTAAATTTTCACAACAGAAAGAGAAGAATCAGTGGCAGTACGAAATGCGTTCATAGAACATGAAAATGGATAGCAAATCCCAAACCGTTGGAGTCGACGCATGCGCAATATGGAAATAATCACCAACCGTTTGAAGCTCGCTCTACGAACAAAGCTATTAATTACAATTTAGTAGATTTTTTTAATAAAAATACGAATAATTACTGTCATAGTTCGTTTACGATAAGTTTGCAATAACAAAACATGACAGATGTTTTACATCGTTGCCACGTTGTAATTTTTTTCCAGTAGTTGGCATAAAATTATGTTAATAAGTTGTTTATTGCATAAGATCACATTCAACTCCAAAATAAGAGCAGAGATTATAAAATATTGATGATTAAATACATAAATTTCAAGATGTTCAGTAAATAACAAACTATTGAATGCGAATGAAATGAAAACGACAAACCAACACAAGAAATTCTGATAAAATTGTCTGGCAACCCCGGACACGGCAGCCAACTTTTGGACCGTAACTTTCCCCTTTAAATGATTAAAACACTCCGTTGGTCGCGCCCGATCTGAGAGATCCAACTCATGTATTATTGGCGACTATTAGTGCGGTCTGGAAGGGCCAACCGCGTGACTAAATTTGTAAGTATTTTTCATAATTTTAATTTTTGTAATTTTGACATAAATAATTAATTTAGTGTAGTTTGATAGGCTTTATAAATATATGTTGTGGAGTTTATATGAGAAACATGCGCGTGGATCTCACAGATCCTACGCGACTATTTCTGTTATTTTCTTTTCATTTTAGCATTATTACCTAAATAAACTTTTTATTGTTACAGTAACTCAAAAAATGCCGCCAAAAAGAAAGTTTAATTTAAATAATGCCAACGATATCGAAAAAATTTACGAAATTTTGTTTGATTATGATTTTGACAATTCTAATGAGCCTGTAGCAAGTACCTCCAGAGATATACCTGATTCACGACCAGGTGTCCCACATTATGACTTACAAAATGAAAATTCTGACACAGATGCGTCTGAAGAGATTGAAGAGCGGGAGGATGATTCAGAGACTGAACAAAGTGAAACCGACAGAGGAGAGAATTCCGAGGACGAGGAAAGTGAAAACTTTTATGTTTGTAACAAAAAAAAGAATAGAAAAATAATCGAATCAATGTCTTGGAAAAAATCTCCTTACACGAACCGGAAGAAAACTGGAAAATGCAATTTACTAACAAGACTTCCAGGTGTGATAGGTAAAGCGAAGAACATGGAAACAATTCTGGATACTTGGATGTGTTTGTTCGACAATTACATGATAGATATGATTGTAATCTTTACAAATCAGTACATTGAAACTATAAGCAACAATTTTTCACGAGAAAGAGATGCATTACCTACTAACAGAACTGAAATACAATCATTTATCGGTCTTTTGTACCTCATTGGCTTGTACAAAGGTGGTAGGATTAACTTGGATGATTTGTGGGCCACTGATAGCTTTGGCGTAGAAATATTTAGATTGACCATGAGTCTTCAACGATTCAGATTTCTACTTAGAACTTTAAGATTTGACGATAATAGAACTAGACTAGAACGAAAGAAAATAGATCGTCTTGCACCTATTCGTGATTTGTTCAATTGTTTTGTAAAGAATTGTCAGTCTTGCTATACAGTGGGTGCAGATGTCACGATTGATGAAAAGTTGGAAGCCTTTAGAGGCAGGTGCTCATTTATCCAATACATACCTTCAAAACCAGCTAAGTATGGCATAAAAATTTTTGCCGTTGTGGATTCGAAGATGTATTATACCTGTAATCTTGAAATTTATGCGGGTAAACAACCGGAAGGGCCCTATCAACTCAGCAACAAAAGTACTGATGTAGTAAAAAGACTTATAGCACCGATTAGCAAATCAGGTCGCAATGTGACAGCTGATAACTGGTTTAGCGATGTAAGCCTGCTCCAAACATTGTCTGAAGAACATCGGTTGTCATTCATGGGCACTCTGAAGAAGAATAAATGGCAAATTCCTGCAGTAATGGAAGAAATTAAACATAGAGAGCCCTGTTCCTCCATGTTTGCTTTCAGAAAGAATGAAACCATGGTGTCTTATGTTCCTCAAAATAAGAATACCAAAAAAAACGTTATTTTAATTTCCAGTATGCATTTGGACGATGCAATTGATGAAAAAACAGGTGACAAAAGAAAACCGGAAATAATAACTTATTATAATAAACACAAAATAGGAGTCGACATGGTAGACAAAATGTGTTCTGCTTATAACGTTCAACGAGGAACTAGAAGATGGCCAATGGTCGTATTTTTCTCAATGCTCAATGTTGCAGGAATAAATACTCAAATTATTTATATGGGAAATGAGAATGAAGTTAAACGACGTCGTATGTTTCTGCAACAGTTAGGACGAGAATTGATTAATGCTCAATTAGTAAAGCGTCTTTCACTTGCGAATTTACCTACAAATATTACTTCAAGAATTCGTGAAATATTACCTAGTACCCAAGAAGTTCCAGAGCAACCTATTGAAAACACTAACACACGAAAGCGTTGCAAACCCTGCCTGACAACAACAAAAAAACGAAGACTCTCTAAATATTTTTGCAAAGAATGTGGGCAACACTTGTGCTTACAGCATTGCGCATGTAACAACGAGCATGAAAGCAATGAATAGGTACAAAAGCTACAGTTTAAAACATTTTATAACATTTTTAGATACTTAGTTTTTGTTTTTCTAAAGATTTTAAAAAATTTCGAATATTATTTTTGTTCTAAGACTTATTGATTTATGTTTGAATATTTTTCTTATTTTTATAATAAATACGTTCATAAACAATGTTGTTGTAGTTGATTAGATGTCTTACTTTAATTTATTAAAAAAATAAAATTTTTGAGTTGCTGTACCCAATTTTGAGTCATGGATCACACAGATCCAGCGTGAGTATTTTTGCTAGTTTTATGGGCGCGACTAACGGAGTGTTAATTATTCCATTTACCCTTTGGATATTTAGATTACGTTCAGTGGCTGCAATTGTTACTACAAATGTCAGAATTGCAAACTTGTAAATGAACTATACCTATTGTGTTCAATAAAAATATAAAATTTATGGTTTTTGATTATTTATCGGTTGTAGAAAAAATAGCGTATGTAAGTCTCATTATTATGTAAGTTATTAATTATTATTACACTTGCATGAACCATACGAAACTCGCCTTAATGCTCGTGTATTGATAACCATCGTTACATGATCGTTGAATAATATACTATTATGTTATTACATCTCATTTCTTTTTCAACCAAATTTTAATAAAAAATTCCAACTTCTCCCCGTATATTAAACCAGTCAAACTATAAGTCGACTGTAATAATATATGTATTTTCGAAAAATTTTAATGAAATGTTATTCTTTGCTTAAGAAATTATCATTCAAACTACCAACTACCTACAGTTAAAGTGTTTATATTGAAATAATTAATATACAATTTGCTTAGAAATGTCTTTATTTTTGCACTTCTATTGAATATTTCTTTTTCATTTTCAAATTTTACACTTCCCATTAGGTAAGTTATTTTATTGTTATACAAATGCCTAATATTTCGAAAAAGTGTATTTCTCAACATAGCATTTATCGTAAACATATTTCTAGAAAAAATGAGAATCGCTATCTAAAAGTTTCTTTGATTTGGTTGTATACTGATTTGGCGAATAATACTATGATTAATCGAATTCCTTCGACCAGACGCATTACGCGTTCTCCGAGTGGTTCGAGCAATCATAGTTTATCGCCGGTCCGTTAACAGAATCCGTTACCGATTGCTTTGTCTTTACCGTCGACATCGCCAACATCATCCAATTTTCCTCGTACGACTCCACGTCGCGCTCGCGTTATTTCTCCGATCGCTAGTAGTTTGTCTCATTCTATTCCCATCGAATTGCCTGTACAAGGTGAACAGGACGAGATTATGATGCCTACTCCGGTTCCTGCATCTCACCTTGAACCGATACAGGGTGGACATGCTGTTGTGCCGTTACGCATGACTCACCTCCTTGCCATGACTCGGACTCATGAACAAATAGAGCAGCTAGGTGAGGACCCTTTTTATTTGGGTTTAATGATCCATCAGTGTCCTCATTGTGGTGCTCTATTTTTTTCCGGCGATAAAAAATATCGTCGGAACTTGAATCTCAGTTGTTGCAAGGAAGGCGCCTACATTTTGCAGATTTTAAGTCAATGGCCATATTCCATCAAGAGACTTTACTTAAATTCGGCATCAACAGTTTGTTTGCGATGGCGTCTTTCGAAACTCTCCAGCCTGCTGTCGATTTACGTGGGGCACAGGGACATTCAGGAACTTCAGTGTTTGCGGCCAAATCTATCACATGCTTGGTTATATTCCAAATAGTCAGGATCTAAGGAATCCCACCCCCCATCAGGCATCACCGTTTCAAAAATCTCTCACCTTTGGCTGATCCAATGATGTATCCGCTATTATTTCCAAGAGGGGATGATAATTACTCTCCCGATTACCGATACGCCGACACATTCAACGAATATTACATTACCGCTTACAAATACGTGGAGGATTTTCCACCCAGCAAAGTGGTGGAAAACTGTATCAACAGTACATCGTTGATGCGTGGTGTGAAGTAGAGGCCAACAGATTATGGTACCTAAGACAAAACCAGGATAAATTTCGAGTTGCCAGCGAAGCGATATTGCGTCGTATAAATGCAAATCGACTAGAACGACAAATAGGACAGATCGGGAAATCGATCATTTTACTACCAACATCGTTTCAAGGAAGTGATAGAAATCGTCGAAGGCAATACCTTGATGCTATGACTGCCATCGGTCGTCATGGTAAGCCTGATTTGTTCATCACTATGACCTGCAACCCCAGGGGGTCTATTTACTAACTTGTGTGAGTAGTCGAGTAGGACCTCTCTCTCACAATTTAGCTTTACTGCGCATGTCACTCTCCTAAAATTATAAAATTCCTATTCAGGAAAGATTATAGAATGCTCATACACTCCTATACGAGTACTCTACTGGGTAAAACCAAGAGAATTGTTAGATTTCGAGAGAGTGGACTCGCCCACATTGTCTTTGGTCATAGAATTAGATAGATAAATGTGATAGAGGTCATGTGCCTATTTACTTTTCAGTCCATAAAACAATGACTAAATATTAAATGCATTTTTAAGTTTTTGGAGTTTAATTGTTTATTTTTTGCAGTTTAATTGTTTGGTTTTTGGAGACTAATTGTTTAGTTTTCATAGTTTAATTTTTTAGTTTTTGTAGTTTAATCGCTTAGTTTTTGGAGTTGAATTGTTTGGTTTTTGGAGTTTATTTATTGTTTTTAAAATGGATGATGACGATTTGGTGATGCACAGGCTAGTAGACAAAGTTGAAGATGCCGACGAACAAGCTGTAAATAACATACCTCGCCTGTATTTCCAACGTCATGATCATGATTCATGGTTTTGTCTGATTTTAATTTCATTAAACATTTTCGCCTAAATGAAGTTTATTAATATTGTTTTTTGTGCCTCACACAACATTTTCTTTTCAATAAATATAGGAAGGGAACTAAAATCATACTCTTCACTCTTACCCACTACACATCTAAATATCTAATAACATCATTTATGATTAATCAGACGGTAGTTGTGCTTATATCAGAGTTTATATTTTCAAATTCATACCTACTAACAGTACATTAGATCTAATAATAGTTCAAAGATAGTCGCGCCACTTGGCAACGCTGGACACAATGTAGTAGTCGAATAATCGTGAATAGGGTTTTTATGGCCCATGTGAGTGATAAGTGAGAGAGTACTCATATCGATGAGTTGTCGTGCACGAGCACTCTCACATGTTACAGAATAGACCCCCAGGAGCGCTATTCTGTAACTCGTTTCGGAGAGAAATCGGTATCGGTAAGACTCAGTTATCGACAGCCATCGCTAAGTCGCATGTGATGCATTCTGTATACCTTTTCACCGACCGATATCGCGAATTCGAGTCGATGAGAATCGGTATGTCTACCGTGATCTAATGAGCCCCACGGTATACGGTATCGATATTCGTTGAAAGGAAATGTTCATTATTTGTTGATGTTTGGCTGGAATTGCGGATTATTTAAGTGACTTTTTAATATTTGAAGAGTAACCATATTGTGTAAAGTGTCTAATCTAGTGTTCTAAAAGTCCTTCCCATCTTTTCCACAAAATTTTCCTGCAGAAAAATTCGAATGGCTCTCCATGTACTGAATCAAATGATCCCTCTGAGGGGTATCATAACGCCGAGTTTTAATAGAACTTGAAACTCCTTCAAAATAATTAATATCTGTACTCATCCTATCTTTGAGACTTGAAAAAAAAGAGATATATGTTAACGCCAGATCAATTCTTCAATGCTAGTTGACTCTAAATTTCGAGTTTTTGAGGTTGTTAATGTTAATATAAACATGAATTGTATTGTTCATGCTAAGAGATAATAGATTTGTCACTATCACTATCTATTATCTAATTATATGACCCAACCTTCCAACGAAACCAAAATATAACCTCTAATCTTCAACGAGCACTTTTGTTTGTTTACAAATTTGACACTTTCCCTCATCGCTCATTGGCCACATGTACCGAATCGAGTGACGTCACTTCTATGCCGATAATTTTTGGTTGCAATTCCGAGCGTCGAAAACCGTGGCATACAGAATAGCGTTCGTTATATTAGTCCCGTCGGCCGCGCAACCGATGGCTGTTGTTAACATACCGATACCGACGACTGTCAATGCCACGTACAGAATAGCGCCCCTGGTGGCTCAAAGTTTTCGAAAATCTTGGTGAAAAACAAAAATTGTAAAACAGACCGGATCTGGTCTGTAGAGTATTCCGCGCCAAACTGCTCGAACTAATGGACGATCTGACGCAGAAACAAATATTTGGTGTTGTAAAAAACTACCACTACGTCATCGAGTCTCAAAAACGAGGTCTACCGCATGCACACATAGTTTTAACTATGCACACAGATGACAAAGTGTTGGACGTCGAAACCGTCGATGCTATAGTACAAGCTTATATACCGAACCCAGCTAATCATCCGGTATTGTATAATTAAGTTAAAGAAAACCACGTCCATGCACCGTGCGGCAATTTAGATATGTCTGCCAAGTGTATAAGGAACGGACTATGTAAAAATTTTTATCCAAAGCCATTTAGGGATTACACATCCCTGCACGAAGAGGATAATAAGAGACCAGAGTACAGACGTCCCAACGACGGTATGTCGATTTATGTAGCTTACCGTGACTGTAGGTAAACAACCGGAGGATTGTTCCTTACAATGCGTATTTGTTGAGCAAATACCAATGTCATATAAATATCGAAGTGGTAGGTTCTCTCTATACAATGAAAGATTACCCTTACTCCGCCAGATTCTCAAATTTGGAACATAGTTGAAATAAGCGGATGGAGGAAGAAAGGAGGGGAAAGGAGGGAGAAAAGGAGGAAAAAATCCACCCAAACCTTTTCTTTTTTTTCTTCTTTTTTCCCATAAATTTCTACCATGATTTCTAATAATTCTTTATCAATTGATTGGTATAGGAAACCAATGAGTTCTGTAAGATTCATGAACTTTTGGTCAAATCATAAATATTCTATGAAAATTAATTTTATCAAGCAAAAGAAAAATAGAATAACTAATATTTCAGATCCTGTTTCTCATGAAAAAAATACAAGTTGATAAAAAACATATTTTATAATAACTCTCCAAAACTTGGAGATTATTTCAGAGCTGTTACAAGTCCAGATAACAGTATATTATTCAAGATAATCATTTGTTAGTCTAAAGTTAAATTACGGCGATGCGGTTTTTGGGCCTAGATTATTAAAAAGAGACGTACTAAGGTTACAGCGTATTCAAACTGTTGCATCAGGTTTATATGTGAATTAAGAAGGAAAGCACCCACTTCATCCTATTATAAAGAACTGCAGT